>WNWU01000006.1:50078547-50151809 GCA_012654045.1 Ptyas mucosa | reverse complement strand
CGGGAGAAGTTCGAGCAAGCAAGCAAGCAAGCCATCCCACATTGGCGCCTGCAGCTTTTTGGAGCTTCTCCCGGCTGCGAGAAGCTCCAAAAACATGCAAGCGTCAATGTGGGATTGCTCACTCGCTCGCTTTTTGGAGCTTCTCCCGCGGCTGCGAGAGCGAGCCTGCGCCGAGAAGCTCCAAAAAGCGAGCAAGCGAGCCATCCCACATTGGCGCTTGCAAGTTTTTGGAGCTTCTCACAGCCGGGAGAAGCTCCCAAAAGCTGGAAGCGTCAATGTGGGATTGCTTGCTCGCTCGCTCGGCGCCGGCTCGCTCTCGCAGCCGCAGGAGAAGTTCGAAAAAGCTGCAGGCGCCAATGTGGGATGGCTTTCTGCTCGCTTGCTCGCTCGAACTTCTCCCGCGGCTGAAGCTCCAAAAACTTGCAAGCGCCAATGTGGGATTGCTCACTCGCTTTTTGGAGCTTCTCCCGCAGCTGCGAGAGCGAGCCTGCGCCGGGCGAGCGAGCGAGCAGCCAGCTATCCCACAGCGACGCTTGCAGCTTGTCCCGCGGCTGCTGTATTTTTTTGGGGGGGGGAATTTACTTTCTGGACAATTATCTTCTTTACGGGTTCCCTGAACCTTCCTCAATTCCTCAATTACCGGTAGGTCAGCAGTAAACAATGCTTCCATTTCACACAATTAATGCAAAACAGTCATCATCCGCAGCCTTGTTGGCTCTTCTGCCTTCTCCCGCTTCTCAATTGAACTCTCCGGCCAAATTCCCCTTGTTCTCCCTGTTGGCTGACTCAGTGAACCCTGGCTCTTAATCAATAAAATATCAATTGAATTACTAGGACAATTTTTCTTTGTTTGTACATACGTCTTTGAACAGGCTGTCACCAAAAAGAAAAAAAAAAGAAAGAAAAAAGCAATCCTCTTTATGTCCCGTTAGATAATGAAAAATGAACAGATAAACAATAAATTTTAATGTTAATATGACCAATATATTCCAGTACATCATTGAAAGTTTATAGTATTATAAGATATTTCATATTTACATATTTATTTCATATTTACAAGCATAGATTTAGGCTACTGTATTAAAGCACTGCAAAATGCAAGGTACTATTAGAGATGCAAAATGTTTTGTACAATTCTGGACATGGCTTGCTGTCACATCTGAAGTTTGGGTCTTCTTAAAATAAAGGAACTAAAATTTTATTATTTTTATTACATTTAGCTAATCTAAAATTCAGTTTCGATTATGTTACTATCATGTCAGTGTAAAACATTACTGGCCCCATAAATAGATCACAAGGATAAAATTTTGACTTTATTAATTAAATAAAACAGTACTAAAGTACAGATAGTATCCAGCTTCCTTCCTATCCAGGAATCCAGTTTTGAAGGATTTTAACTCTTGTGTTTTAGCTTCGTTGCTGATTGAGCTAAGGTTTTAAAGGTTGTACTTTTAAAGTTATTGTTGATACCATATTGTTTTTGTTGACCCTCTTTTCCACTTACAGAGCTAGTTTACTGTTTTTCTTTGAAATAAATATTCAAAAACATTTAACCTACTGATGCCTCAATTAATGTAATTTTATTGGTATCTATTTTTATTTTGAAATTTACCAGTAGCTGCTGCATTTCCCACCACCGGCTTATACGCGAGTCACCAAGTTTTCCCAGTTTTGGGGGGTAAAATTGGGGGGGGTCGGCTTATATGCGGGTCGGCTTATACATGAGTATATACGGTACATTAAATAATTCATTAGGCTATATGACACTGATTAGGATATATAACATCTTTGTCCAAGAAGCAACCCTTTGAAAAATATCAAAATGAATTGTAAATATAGCGCCCATGCTTCCATGGGTCAAACAAAAAGTTTTCTCTATGCCCAAAGACAGTCATATTTGAATCCTTCCATTTTCAAGCTAAGGCTATTGCACCCATTAAAATGTTAGTATTATCAGAGTTCTACAGACCTATTCAGTTTTGGAAAAGCTTCACTCATGTTTCTGTGATACTTATGGTTTCTGCTATGTAATCTTCCTAAACTCCCATTAACAGGATCCCATTAAAAAGTTGTTGAGAGGCAATATACAGATTTAATAAACTACTAGTATTGTTTTAGTATTACAAATAAAATTGTTGCTTACTTGTCATTTTTCAAGAAGCAAGATGGTCTGTGAATTTACTTCTCCTGACCAGTATCTCTAAATTGGAGTGTACATGGAGATCAAAAATGAGAATGGAATGAGCTCATTATATTACTCGCTGTTTTACATGTAAAAGCTTGTAGTAGGGTGGCAGAATTAATATTCCTAATTTTCCTGAACCCTTCCAAAGGTGAAAGGTAATGGACAGAATTTCATGTGAATGCACATAAAATCATAATTGTTATTTTAAGTTCTGAACCAATGTCTCATTTTCTAAATCAGAAATGAAGAGCACAATGAACTAAAAATAGCATGCAATTAAAGAAAACAGTTGAACAATTTAGCTACACTATCTATTGAAACTGTTCCTTTTTTATAGGTTCTATATAAAATCATTATCAATGAATAGAATAACAGAGTTGGAAGGGACCTTGGAGGTCTTGTAGTCTAACCTTCTGTTCAGGCAGGAGACCCTATACAATTCAGACAAGTGGCTGTCCAGTCTCTCTTTAAAAGCCTCCAGTGACCGAGCATCCACAACTTCTGAAGACAAGCCATTTCACTTGTGTATTGTTCTCACTGTCAGGAAATTTCTCCTTAGTTCTAGGTTGCTTAAAAAAGTAAAAAGTAAAGTTTACTTAAAAGTTAATTAAAAAGATGTATTCCAGTGCGCTGCTCCCACAATCCATAGGTGGGTAATATTCCTCTGTTCTGACAGCCACTGAGTGAAAAAAATTCTTTGCTTCCTTCCTTCGAGCTGTGACCACGCCCATCAGTCCCATGATCCTCCAGTCTTTTTTTCACTCAGTTGCTGACAGGACTGAGATTCTCCTTCGTGCTGAATTATTGCGTTTTGGTACATTTGCTTTTAGGCATTTCTTTTAATTTTTGTTAGTTTTTTCTGTCGGGTGGAGAGCAGACCCTTTTGGCAGCTGCTGAGGCGTGGGAGGCGGCTCTGGGGCTCCAGGCCGCCCCGCGCCTCTCTATTCCTCCTCGGAGCATCAGATTGCAGCGTGAGGTATCTGACCCCCAGGGGCGGAACCGATTGTGCCGTTTAAGCCGCTGGTGCCGAGGGAGAGCAACCGGCGAGCCGGCGCGCTCTCCCGCACCCTTGCTGAGCTCTCCTTTATAAGCGGCTCCGGAGCCTCTGCACGGGCTCGTGCAAGCTCTGAGGTTTGATTGACGGGGTGAAGAAGCATCGCGGAGCGGCGCCATTACCACTGTAGCGCACGCCAGCTGGCACTTCAAAGTGGCGGTCGCCATTCAACATCGGCTCAGCCGCCCCTTCAGACCACGGCACGGGCTTGTGCTCGGTCCAGAGCTTTCAGTGGCAAGGCGGAATAGCGTCGCGGAGAGACCCCGCCATTTTCAACTGTTGCACTCCCCTGCTGGCTCCTTAAAGACTGCGGCCGCCATTTTGTTTTTCGGAGCGGTTGCCATTTTGTGCGCATGCCACTAGGCTCTTGAGAACTACGACCACCATTTTGAATATCTGGGTCATCTAGCCGGTCGCCACTTTGTTTGTATAAAAAAAAAGAATTTTTTTGTGCGATACGGCCTTATTGGACCGGCACTGGTGTGTTTGCGGCACTCCTTGGTTTGGTGGGAGTTTTAGAGACCTTTAGAGGCCTTTTCTATCATGGCTGACTCCTCTCTTTCATCAGATCTGGAAATGGAGTCCAGCCCTCCTAGATCTACCAAAGGCTGCAAGAAGAAGGCGGCTTCCAGCCGCAAGACTACGCAGCCTGGCCTCCTAGCTGCTTCTGATAAGGACGCCCAAAGACTGAATTGTCGTTCCGCAAGGCGCACCAGCCAGCTGCCTGGGCGATCAAAACAGCCACAGCGACATCTTTCTTTAATAGGGCGGCATTGATTTGGCTCTGGCAGCTCCAGGAGCATCTTCCTCCTGAGGAAACACGCTGGCATCAGGACATTAATAAGATTGTGGCGGCCACCGAATATTCCACGGATGCCTCCCTGAATTCGGCAAAGTTCGCTTCCCGTATGCTGGCGTCGACCGTCACTTCTAGGCGCTTGTTCTGGCTTTGTTCCTGGAAAGCAGATGCCAAGACGAAGTGTAAACTGGCTGCTGCCCCGTATGAGGGCACTAACCTATTCGGGGCCGCCCTTGACCCTCTATTGACTGAAGACAAGGACAAGCGAAAGATCTTGCCGTCTTCGTACAGGCGACCCGAGCGTCGTTACACCCTGTACACGCAGCGGCAGCCCTTTTGGCCCTACTCCGGCCCTGGAGGGTCCTTTTCTCACCGTCAGTCCAGCTACGGGAGTGACCGTTTCCGGGACAGACAGCACTTTCAGGATTGCGGCAGATTTCAGGCCACTGCTAGAAAACCATCTCGAGGATCTGGCTTCAGGTCTTTCCGCCTTGGCAAGTGACGCCCAGTTTCCAGTTCCCGGCGGCGGCTGTCTACAGCAGTTTCACCGTCGGTGGGGACAGTCCACGTCGAATCAGTGGGTTCTACGTACGGTGTCGGAGGGTCTTCTGATAGAATTCACTGGTCAACCGCCTCACCGCTTTGTGCAGTGCCCTATCCCTACGTCACTGGAACGCAAAGCGTTGATGGAGGCGGAAATTCAACACCTTGTCTCCATCAAGGCGATAGAACCAGTTCCAGCGGAACACCGGGGCTCCGGGTTCTATTCGGTTCTATTTTTGGTCCCCAAAAACTCGGGGGGCTGGAGGGGAATCCTCAATCTAAAGACTTTGAACCTGTTGGTTTCATATCGCAGGTTCAAGATGCACTCACTTCACTCCATCCTCGGGTTTGTCCGGAAGGGAGATCTCCTGCAATCAGTGGACCTCCGAGAGGCGGACCTTCATGTCCCAGTGCACCCTTCCCACCGGCGTTACCTCCGTTTCGAGTACGCCGGATGTCACTATCAGTATTGTGCTATGCCCTTTGGACTCTCCTCCGCTCCCAGGACATTCACTAAACTGGTGGCAGTAGTGGCGGCGTTTTTACGCACTGTTCCAGTTCGGGTGTTATGTTACCTGGACGATATCCTGGTACTGTCCACGTCCCCTGCTCAAGCCCGCCACGACATCGACCTGGTGATGTCAGTTTTCCAGCAACATGGATTCACAATCAACGTGGCCAAGAGCCAGTTGGTCCTGTCCACACGCATACTTCATCTTGGGGCAGTCATAGACTCGGAAGCGGGGCAGATGTTTCTGTCCCCGGACAGGATTCAGAGTGTAGAAGAGTCGGTTACGCAGGTTCTGTCCCATTGGTCAGCCGCCCTGCTCCTACTGACTCAATTATTGGGGAAGATGGTGTCGTGCTTCGACATTGTGCCTTGGGCCCGCCGGCACTATCGGCCGTTACAGTGGCACCTCCTACCTTTCCAATGGTCTGGCCTCAGCACGTCTTCCTGCAAAGTGGTTCTGCCTCCGCAGATTCGGCTGTCACTTCAATGGTGGACTTCACCAGCTATCAAGCGCGGTCGCGTGTTTTTGGAGCCGGAACGGCTGGTCTTGACCTCCGACGCCAGCCTCCAGGGGTGGGGGGCTCACCTGTTGCACTTAGTGGCTCAGGGACAGTGGTCTCCATCCGAGAGTCATCGGAGTATCAACCTACTGGAATTGAGGGCGATACGGCTAGCCCTCCGCCATTTTCAGCCCCTGCTGGAGGGAGCCCACGTGTTGGTCCTGACCGACAACGTCTCCGCCAAAGCTCATGTGAACCGCGAGGGGGGCACGCGGTCCAAATCCCTGATGCTAGAGTCGGAGAGGTTGTTCGGGTGGGCGGAATGTCATCTGCTCTCCGTCACAGCAGACCATACCTCAGGGGAAGCCAATGTCCAAGCGGATTGGCTCAGCAGGCAGAAGATCGATCCTGCGGAGTGGCAGCTGCACCCGCAGCTGTTCAAGGAACTTACCGATCGCTTCGGACTGCCGATCATGGACTTGTTTGCAAGCCACCTAAACTCGCATCTTCCGAGGTTCATATCCCGGTATCCGCATCCACGAGCGGAGGACTACAATGCCCTAAGGTGCCCGTGGCCGAAGGGACTACTTTATGCATTTCCTCCGATTCCCCTTATCGCAAGGATGGTTCTGAAACTGCTCGCAGAAAACGCAGAGCTTCTCCTGGTGGCCCCCAATTGGCCGCGAAGACAGTGGTACGCGGATCTGGTGGCCCTGTCCGCATCTCATCCATGGGTGATTCCTCCGCAGCGACTCTCTCTGTGCCAGGGAGCCATCTCTCATCCGGACCCTCAGTGGCTCCGGTTGATCACCTGGCACTTGAGAGGGCCATCATGCGGAGGGATCGACTGTCAGATGAGGTGATCGGCATTATTCAAGCTTCGAGAAGGCCATCTACTACTCAAATTTATGAGGCGTCATGGAGAGCGTTCTGCGTCTGGTGTGCTGAACATCAGGTGGACCCACCTACAGCTGACGTTCCGGTCATCCTCGACTTTCTCCAGGCAGGTTTGAAGAAAGGGCGCGCACCTTCCACTTTACGCAGACAGACGGCGGCCTTGTCTATGGTCATTTCCTGCACCCCATATTCGTCGTTGGCCCATCACCCGCGCATTAAAGGATTCCTGCATGGTGCATCAAATTTGTGTCCACCTGTGGTGCACCGTTATCTCACCTGGGATCTCCCGTTCGTCTTGCAAGCACTCACCGAGTCACCATTCGAGCCGTTGGGGTCCGTCGCGCTCAAACACTTGTCATTTAAAGTGGCATTCCTCCTTGCGATCACATCGGCGAGACGCGTTTCGGAGTTGTCGGCATTGTCAATTAGGAAGGATCTCTGCATCTTCACCACTAACACTGTCATTTTGCGGTTGGACCCGACCTTCATGCCTAAGGTGAACTCTCTGTTCCACCGCTCTCAAGAGCTTGTTTTGCCGGACTTTTGTCCCTCTCCTCGTCACCACCAGGAACGTCGCTGGCATAGACTGGATGTGAAACGGGCTCTTAGGCACTACATTCATCGTACTTCTTCTTTCAGACGATCTGAGGCCTTGCTGGTGTCCTTTCACCCAGCGACCATGGGGTTGAAGGTTTCTGCTCCCACGGTTGGCCGGTGGATTAAGGCGTGTATCTTAGCCGCATATGAGTCGAAGGCTAGACCATTGCCGGGTAAAGTTTTCCCTCACTCTACCCGCAGTGCGGCCACCACCGCAGCCTGGGCCACTCAGGCGTCCGTTCTAGATATCTGCAGGGCTGCGACATGGACTTCGGCTTCACCTTTTATTCGACATTACAAAATAGATACCTACACTTCAGCTGAAGCTTCGTTTGGTCGTAGAGTCCTTCAGAGTGTTGTGGCGACCCCAGGAGCTGGGAGCAGTCAGCCTCCCGCCCAGGGACCTTGAACTTGGGTATATCCCAACTATGGATTGTGGGAGCAGCGCACTGGAAAACGGACGTTGGCTTACCTGAACGTCCCTTTTCTGGGTGCTGCGACCACAATCCATTCCCTACCCTTCAGGCTTCCTGCTCTGGAGCCGGGGTGTTTTGACTGTGTTTTGTTGGTGTTATGCAGTTTATCGTTCGTTTTCAGCTGATCGTGCCTTCGTGACAAAAAGACTGGAGGATCATGGGACTGATGGGCGTGGTCACAGCTCGAAGGAAGGAAGCAAAGAATTTTTTTCACTCAGTGGCTGTCAGAACAGAGGAATATTACCCACCTATGGATTGTGGTCGCAGCGCCCAGAAAAGGGACGTTCAGGTAAGCCAACGTCCATTTCCTTTTAGTACAGTATATGACTCAAACTCTAAAACCAATGGTAGCATGGACAACCAATTCTGTGGTAACAAGTGGTATATTTCCATATTTATGCATCCAACAAAATGAAATTCAATGTAGAGAAACATAAGGTTTTACATTTAGGCAAGAAAAATCAAATGTATTGCTACAGGTTACGTGAAACCTAGCTCAATAGCAGAATTGTGAGAGGAATCTTGGAGTCCTAGTGGACAGCCACTTAAATATGAGCCACCAATGTGCAACCAAAAAAAGCCAACGCAATAACAGAGGGATAGAATCAAGATCATTTATTTTATTTATTTTTTATTTTATTTCCAATTTCTATACCGCCCTTCTCCCTGAGGACTCAGGGCGGTGTACAGCCAGAAATAAAAACATGAAATATAAATATTAAGACAATTAAAATATATATAAATTTGGCTACAAAATTTAAAATTCACAAACCAATTAAAATATTTAAAATGTTTAAAATTTCTTCTTAAGCCAGCCCGGCTTGTTGGAAAAAATGTGTTTTTAGGGCACGGCGGAAGGCACTGAGGTCATGAATTCTCCTAATCTCCGGGGGCAACTGGTTCCAGAGGGTGGGTGCCCCCACAGAGAAGGCTCTCCCCCTGGGGGTCACCAGCCTACATTGTTTGGCTGATGGCACCCTGAGAAGGCCCTCTCTGTGGGAGCGCACGGGTCGATGGGAGGTCATCGGTGACAGCAGGCGGTCTCGGAGATAACTAGGCCCTATGCCATGGAGCGCTTGTCTATCATGTCTACCAATAGACAGTGTAGCTAAATTGTTCAATTGTTTTCTTTAATTAAATGCTATTTTAATTCATTGTGCTCTTCATTTCTGATTTAGGAAATGAGACAGCATGGTTCAGAACTTAAAATACCACTTTATAAAGCCTAAGTAAAGCCATACTTAGAATAATGCACCCAATTTTGTTCACCATATAATAAAAATGTAGAGACTTTGGAAAGAATGCAGAAAAGAGCAACAAAGATTATTAGGGGACTGAGGACATAGAAAGAACAGTTGCAGAAATTGGGTTTGTCTAGTCTAGTGAAAAAAAGGACCAGGGTGACATGATAACAGAGTTCCAATATTTGAGGGGCTTCCACAAAGACGAAGGGGTTAACCTATTTTCCAAAGCACCAGAAGGCAAGACAAGAAACAATGGATGAAATTAATCAAGGGGAGAAGAATCTAGGATTGGAGAAATTTCCTAACAGTGAGAACATTACTGGAGGCTTTTAAAAAAAGACTGGACAGCCACTTGTCTGGAATGGTATAGGGAGCTGGACTAGAAGACCTCCAAGGTTCCTTCCAACTCTGTTATTCTGTTCTGTTATCTGGGGTGAAAAAGTCATAATAACTGCATAACTTTCTACTCTAGATATGCTTTTGCAAGCATCTACGTTATATGTTTATTACTTAGATTTTTTTTCATTAATCGATGTTTTTAATATTTTCATGGCAGGAGCAAATGATAGTTGTGAAGCATTGTCTTTTCAGCATGAGGGACAGGAGTCTTATAGTACTTTTACAGCAGCATCCAGTGTTGACATGTTATCTAGATCTAGTCACAGTATCTCATCACAGGTATGATAATATTGTCATATTGCCTATTTTTTCAAAAAAGAATAATAATACTTGAGTAACTTTTAAATAGCTTCTATGAGGCAGTGGCATTTTTTCTGTAATGATGAATCTTGAAAGCAATTTTTAGTTTTTAAGAACTGAAGTTTTCTATTTGTCTTTAATGAATTTTAAATCATATCTCATGCTTCAACATATTTCTTAAAATTAAAATGTTACTAAATATAGGATGGATTTCTGAATGTATCTGCTAAGGTAACTGCTAAAATTACATCACATTATCATTTAATAGCAAGACAAATTACAGTTTATTTTTGTTCCTAAGGCCTTTTAACAGAATATACAGAAACCAAGTGATTCAGAAACTGAATCTTGGCCTTGAACTATAAAAGCAGTCTATAATCCTTTAAAAAGTGCCCTGCATTATTTTTTTCTGAGGCATCTTTCCAATGCCACAAAATGTTGAAAATATTAGTATGGGTCTTTGTAATAATGCACAAAACTTAAGTGTACTTTCTGCCTCTTTTTTCTTTAAAATCAACCCAACATTCTCTTCCTGCCTGGTTTTCTCCATTTTTCTTTTTCTCATTTCCTGTCTATATCTTTATCCCTTTCCAAGTCTTCTCTGTGTGATCTTTTGAAACTGTCTTTGTTTTCCTAATCCAATCTCTTCATAGCTCTCCCATCAAGTCTTTCAAAGATTTCAACAATCTTTACCAAGAAATGGAAATTCTTTTTTAATTCTTCTCTTTTTGTAGTGCTTTGGCCTTGCTATTTACCAGAGAAAAACCTTAGTCACCTGTTAGATAGTACTTTATAGTACTATCTAACAGGTGACTAAGGTTTTTCTCTGGTAACACTTTATAGTGTTACCTTTCTTATCATCTCTAGGGAAAAATAAAGATGCTATGACTAGAAGCCTGTGCTTTGCCCTGAAGGAATTGCACTCCTTGGGGCAGTTCAGTGTGATGGTCACTTAAGGGAAGTTTGCCAGGCTATGGGCACTACAGTGACTAGAAGTGATTATTTAAGCATTTATCTTTTTCCTCTTATCTAAGCAACCATAATCACATTTTAAAAATGCTTTTAGTTTTCTATATTCTATACATTTGAAATAAGTATGACTTTATAAAACCAAGAAAAAACATTGCCAGCTTCAAAAGAAAATATTACATAGAAATTAATGCATTTATTTGAGTTTGAAAGCTTAGTATTATTACTAATATGTACACTGAAATTTGTTTTTCATATAGCTTTTTAATATAATTTAATGAAACAATTTTTAAACAGCTCAATTCAAGGCGGAGACTGAGAAGTGAGTGTTCCTATGACATAGACAATATTGTTATTCCTATGTCATTAATTGCACCATCAAAACTGGAGAAACTTCAGTATAAAGAAATTCTTACCCCAAGGTATTTGAAATTTTATTGAATTTTATACATAAATAAATAATATAAAACTTTGTTCTGATAGAAAGTATGTTGTATACAATTGACAATATTGTGGAAAGGTCTAGTCATGCTACTTCTTATTAGGGAAATGGATGTAGTGCCTATAACACAGCTCTTGGGATTTGTTCTTAATGCTTTCAATTGTAGTCTGGCTCTTTCTACAGATGTCTTATGTTGGTTAATAGATCACAAGTTTCTATACATCTAAATTTCTTTTCTGTGAAACAAAGATATTAGAGTCCTATCTTATAGATTAATGGCAAAGCTAATTCAGAAAAGTTGTATGATTTGTATTGCTAAAGATACTAAACTCTTTATTGTTGATCAAATCATACAACTTTCAAATGAATGAACAGACTTCAGTGCAATTAATTTATTTTCTGTGTATATAATATTGCAGTAGGCACAAAAGATTAAGATACTTAATTTAGATTAAAATTCTTAAATGTTTAAACTATACATGTTTAAAGTAAAATATGTTTCATTATACTGTATAAATTCAGAATTTGGCACCATCATACTACATATATTCATATGTTACATTAATGTTATAAAAGCTTAAAAATCCAGTTGCATGTAAACGTTTAGGCATTCCTCATGAAACCATTTTAACAAATCCCCAAGGGAACAGAAGCTGATACACTTCTATATAATATGGCAAATGCAAAAGTTTGGACATCCTTCAAGTCGATTCAGCTGTTGCCCTCCTTTTCTGTAAAGTTGTTAGAAGTATTACGTTACTAATGGCGAATGAATCAGATCTCTGATTGCCTGGGAGAGATAATTAAATATTTTCAACAATCATGAGCTCTTTTAAGCAGATTTCTAAGCATTTAAAAATGGAAATAATCTACTTTTGAAACGCAGTAGAGGGCTATAAAATATCTAAATATCTAAACACTTCTACTTATTTCAACTGAAAGAAACATCATTAAGAAATGGAAATTAAATGGAATGGAAAGATCCAAAAAACTGAGAAAAAGCTGTGCTATTCAGAACTAAACAGCATCTGATGTACAGATCACAAACATCCTCCTCAAAAGGTGAACTGACACAGGAATACTTGGTTACAGGTCCACTTATTTTTCCAACAGTGGTCCACAGTTATCAGAAGGAAAACTTTTATCTTTGAAACTATGACTTAGTTTCAATAGTCATAACGTTAGTATATATTTATAAGCTTGAGATGTTTTGGAATAAGATACTTTGGACTAATGCAACCAAAATTAAACTGATTGGTTATAACTGCACAATATATCTGGAAGAGAAAGGATGAAGGATTTGTAAAAAAACAAAAAAAAACAAACCACACCTGTTCATTTAGGGGTTTATTAAAACATACAATTTGACCAGAAATGCCTAAACCTTTTTATTCAAACTGTAGATATTTCCTGACTTTTCAGTCATTTATCAGTGAATTATGATGCCTACATTTAAGCAGCTGTCAGAAGCAACCAGTGTGTCTCTGCTTTCAGACATTCACAACATTTGTTTGTCATTACTGAGGTTCATTGCAAGTCAGTGAAACTGTATCTAGTCTATCAGGACTTTGCTACCTTAGCTACCTTAGAAAAAGGAAAGAAAATGAACCAATTACAAAGGTAATTCTTTGGTTAATATAAGATTTCTGATGGAAGAATACCAAGAAAGTAGAAAACACAGATGAGAAATATTTGTTTAAAACAGGGGAATATATTGCTCATTTGTGCAGGCTGTTAATAAACATGTAGCTATGTAACACTATGAAGAATTGCATAAAAGAAGATATTATGTTACTCAAAAGCAAAGTTAATTGTTTTAATTTCATTTAGGATAGTCTTTTCCATAAGCAAAAGATTACATAAAAAAATTATCCCTTAACCATGATCTTACTGAATCTGGGTTGACCCTCCAACTTTAAAATTACATGGGAACACATACTCTTATGTTCAAATAAACACAGTACATTGGTGCATTTGCACAAATGATTTGATAAAATAAAAAGAGAAACTTACCTTAATTTAAATTATATCAAAGCCAATGACTTTGGAACAGATAAATATTAAATATGAGAAAGAATTCAGTTATATAATTGACTCGGTAGGTGTATTTGCAATGTTTAGAGTAGAAATTGTTTTTTGTAATGAATTAGATTTGAGTTTTATCTGAACAATTTTCAAAGAATCTTTTTTATCAACAGCTGGAGAATAGTTAGCCTAAAGCCTTTAGAAAAACTGCATGAGGATGAAGAGAAGGTAACGTCTATTTATGATCAGCTGTTGTTTTGCTGTTGTTTCACAGTGAGGAATTTTATATTTCTACAGATAAATTATTATACATCAGGATTGTGAAAGCACTGAAATGAAAGCATTAACATGAGCAAAGCATTCTTGAAATCTGAAAGTAGATATTTCCTTTGGGAGGTTTGGATGGCTGCTTCAGTTATTAACATACAATACTGGAGCCACAAGTGAAATAAAGCAGCTGTATATGCACAACCGCATATTCAGAGACTGGGAACAGTCTTTGAAGCTACCACAAAAGTCTTTCAAAGGATATAACTACTTTCACATTTCAAGGAGTAATGTTTCCCTCATGCTACCACCCATTGTACAACTTACTGTATATGAAGAATAAAATAATAAAAATAATTATTATAAAATAATAAAATTATAAATACTTTGACTATTTTTTATCTAAAACTATAGAGGAGAGTCAGTTTGGTATAATTATTAAGGCATCAGGCTAAAAACTGGGAGATCATAAGTTCTAGTCCTGCCTTAACACAGAGCTAACTAGGTAACCTTGGGTCAGACCCTCTCCCTCAGCTCTAAAAAAAAAAGGCAATGGCAAACCACTTCCAAAAATACTGCCAGGAGAAATGCAGGGACTTGCAGGAGTCAGCATGGTACGAAGGCACACAAACACATGCACACACACACAATCACACACAAAAGGCAGAAGAAAAAGTATAATTATTCTTGTTCTGAGATGAGTGAAGGACAGGTTACGCAAGAGAATATTTTGAGAGTTTTTACTAAAATTGGGTCAACACTATAGTATTGGTTTGGACAGGTGTCCACAAATCTAATGACCAGGGTCAACTATGTCTTGATTTTCAATAATCCATGTTTGTTATTTGCTTGTTAATGATATTTGTAGCCTGTCCAAATTGTGACAGACAGTGAACAATTATGTATATAAATCAACTACACAATAAAAAGGCCAAATATCAGCATGCCTAGATTTCCTATGATAACTGCCCATAATCAAAAAGGGCCAAATGCATAGAAGTAATCATCGATTTACAACCTCAATTGGGATCAGAATTTCCATTGCTATGCAAGGAAGTTGTGAGTTGCACCTGGGTCCCACATACTGTTATGAAATAGTCCAAGCACATAGCGAGTAGGATGAGAGTTCCATCACCCCAGCATCCTGGCTCACCATCAAGAGCTGGGCAAAGGCCCTAGCCTTGATTTCTGCTTATCATATAAGCAGGAGCTTAAACCCCAGAAAGATCCTTAAATCACAAATACTTCTTTTACTGAGTTTGGGGCAATTTTAATTGTATCGTATTTCATATAAATATTGAATAACATAGGGGTAATCCCTGAATTTGTGAGATACCATATTGGAGTCCTTCTCTCTTCCCCAATCACCATGTGGAATCTCCATAATACCTCCAACTCTTCACTCTTGCCAACAGTCCAGAAGGATATTATGGTCATGACATTGGCTGCCATCAAATTAATAGGTGAGCTAATAGGATATAGAGGAGCAAACTTCCCATCTCCATGGAAGAGAAACAGCAACATTTTTTTTTAATTTTGCCATCTTATCATAAAAAGTTTCAGTCCATCTAGGTCTTTAAAAACAAGAACGGAGCAGGCTAGGTATGTATTCATTCATATAAACTGATGGAGTGTCTGAAAAGAGACGCTGTGGTGGTAGATGGGGAAAAAGATAAGACAAAGTATGTATTGCTCACTCTTGTATTTGGCCCAGATTCCCACCAATACTCAATCCTAAAATGGGTTTCTTCTGTATTAAATATAATGTTCTTAAGAGCCATTTATACATTTATGTGGTTTTAGGATTATTCTACTGTTTTTTCCATGTTTAGTAAAAATGAATTATACTGTATATTTGTACAGTATATTTTAGAGTGCTGAATTCATAACTGTTTTGTGAGAAGACTGTTCTCATTCATTAAATAAGATTTATAATCTGAGTATTCTAATACTTAGGCAGAAGATCTGTCTGATGATGTCTATGCTGCACGTCATTCAAAATATGAAGACAAAGAAAAAGCACGGTGGTCACTGTGGGAAAAGTGTCGATGTCCTAGAAGGAATAGGCAGGTTGAAATTTTAAAATATTGGAATTACATTTTGTTTATTGCTAGTAGTCTCAAATTCTTCAGCCAGTTTCTCTTACAAAATTAGTTATGTTATTGGAGCTATCTGAATCTTGCTTTACTATTATTCAAATGAAAATTTACTATTGCAAATATAATACTTGTATCAGCATTTGTAGCTAATTCTTACATAGGCAAGATGCTTGACTTAATACTAATTGTAGCTGCACATGAACTAAAAAGTATGTGTTGATTTTTCTGCATAGTTAGTTACAAAACCTTCACTTATGCAAATGTATTCTAATTTTTCATTTGAAAAAAACATGAATGTTTTTAATATTGAAAGTATGGGTGGTTTAATTAATTGCTTTAATGGCATCTGAAAATAAATGGTGTAAAAAGGTGGGTGTTTAAAATCCACAGAACTATACTTTTCATTCTCAATTGACTTTTTTTATACAGCATGCTTCCATTTTGTATAGCAAAATATTTTTTTAATTGGGAACTGGGGTTTGAAGGCATTTGGTGAGAAAATAACCCAAGAGCTGTTTGAGAAAGAAAAAGTGCAATATTCACATGACTAATGCAATCCTGTTATTATAAAACTAAGTAGCTCTTTGCTTTCTGAAACTAAGGATGTATAATGAGATAGCATTATGTGGAAATTTAAAATTTTAATATATAAACACAAAGCATATTGAATAAAATATAGTAGGAGAAATTCAGAAATTCTCAATGCGTTTATGCTGGTATTCAAGCAAGAACTGAAGGGAAAGGGCAAGTTTCCTGTTTGAATGTAAGTTCTGGAACATTACAGGCTCACCAATATGTGTGAATAAATCTTTAACAATGTGACTAACAGGCTGGTTATTTGTTCAAATCATTACTGGATTATGCTTCCTCAAAAGGTTGATGTTCTTGGACAGAGTTCCATGTCAGAATCTTTAAGAACTGTGAAGGGTCTTTTTAAAAAAACAAATCATTCCTTCTAGCATGCATGCTTTTGGGTTTGATTTCCCTATGTCTTGCCTTTTGTAAATGGAAAGTGGTTTTGGAGCAATCAAGGGATAAAAGCAATACCAGACATCTCTGCAAGGTTAAAGGCCCAAGTTTGCAAAAAACTTTGACTGGGTTGTATGAATGCAGTCTTCTACGAGTTCTCTATGTAATATTTGTATGTATGAATGAATGGCAATCTTATTTAAGCAATAGAGGAGACAAGTGCACCATAATAATATTTGGTAAAAGTAGAAGACTTTTTAAATTCAATTTAACGTAATTAAATTGTAGTTTTGACAATGTCACATAAGGAGATTGTCAGGAAGGCTCAAAGAAAGATGTCATCACAGCCATGACATGAATTACTGAGAATCTTCATAGACATTCCTTCGTCAGTTGGTAAAGCAGTTTTGTAGAGCACTGAGGGGATATTGATATCATTTTGGGATTTTGTAATAAAAGTAGACCTTGCTTAATGACTGCCCTGTTTACTGACTATTTGAACTTACGACAGCATTGAAATAATAACTTTATGGCCAGTCCTCACATTTACAACCATTGCGGTTTCCTCAAAGTCACAATTGCCATTTAGGTGCTTTGCAACCTGCACACATTTGCAACTTTTACAGTGTCCCACATCGTGTGATTCCACTTGCATGTTTCACAGTCAGCTTTTGCCAAGCAGTCAGTGGAGAAGCCATAAATAAAATTGCAAGTTGCACTCAGTGTACCATTTCACTTAATCCCTAGTGACTTCCTTCATAACTCAGCAGTGAAATCCGGCCGGTTATCTATCTGGCTCATGCGAGCCGGTAGGGAGGCTCTGCCCACCCGCTGGGATGTCATTAGGTCCTGTTTTTGACCCCCTGTGCATGCGTAGAAGACTGCGCATGTGCAGAAGAGGAGTGCGTGCTCACATTTCTGAACCGGTAACAAAGGTAAGTGCATTTCACCACTGTCATAACTGACTGGAAAATGATATAAGTGCATCCTGGTCAAATGATATTTCACTTAATGACCAGTTCACTTAGTGATGGAGTTCCTGGTCTCAGCTGTGGTCACTAAGCAAAGACTACCTGTATACAAGAAATAAGCAGAATGGCAGACAGTTAATTAACTTGATATGAAAATCTGAGATCATTCTTGGAGGAAGCCCATTTCTGGGTTAAACATTTTTTTATACTTATAAACATATATTTAGGATTGGTCACCCTGCAGTGAAAACATCGTAAAGGTATCTGTCCTGAGCATGAACAAAATCATCACTTAGGAATCCATTGCGTTCAAGAATAGACTGGAGAAACATTCTGCCAGGAATATAAGGTGTCTTGTTTTGAGCAGGGGGTTGGACTAGAAGACCTCCAAGGTCCCTGCCAGTTCTGTGATTCTGTTTCTGCTGTAGTCACTGTGGTATTAGGCATTTCCAACTGAGAATGATTTGTGAACATCAATTGTAGAAATTTTGGAAAAAGAAATGTCTCTCTTTCCAAAAGGCAATAGCAAAGAATGAGGAAAATACAGAAGATGGAATAGTTTGTATGTGATGAACAAAGAGATGCAATTTTAGACATGAATTTTTCTAGCTATTTTTTTAAAAAATGTATTGAATTTATATTGCCGCCTATTCGCCCATGGCAACTCAAGGCGGCTTACAGAATATAAAACCACATATATGGTTTGGTTAGTGTTTAAGGCATCAGGCTAGAATGTGGGAGACCGTGAGCTCTAGTTCCACCTTAACCATGAAACCCAGCTGAATGACCTTGGGCTAGTCACACTCTCTTAGTCCAACTCACTTCACAGGGTTGTTGTGGGGAAAAATAGGAGGAGGAAGATGTGTTGGATACATTGAGTATTTTGGCTTGAGTTATTTTAAAAATATATCAAGTCAGGATATAAATAAATGAACAGTTTTCATATATATAAACTAGGTTATTATGATAGGGTCATTCTGACTATGATGATGACCTCACAGCACATCTTTGTTGCTCAGTAGCAAAACATAAACAGAATAGGTGATTTGAGGATTTCTGTCCATTTTAATATTTATTTAAGGTAATGAGATTCTTGAATGTGACTTCATACATATTTCAATAATGACTGGGGTAGTTGTCTTTAATCGGAATGAGGGTTTTTTTATTGATTATGTGCCATCATTATATGTCATTTTTGACTCCTACTAACCGCATACATTTTCTCCAAGACAATCTAATATTAATCTGTTCTTTGATTTGTTTAGTGATCCATTAGCTTGTTTCTTGACTGTCCACAATATTTTCAGCAGTCTTCTTTAACACTAAGTTCAAAAGCATCAATACTGCTTCTTTAAAGTCCAACTTTTGCTTCCATAGAGTGTCATAGAAAATACCTATGTTTTTTTCATTTGCTCTAAAAATTTAGATATGTCTTCGTGGCATTGTTCAATGGTAATGTGGTCAAAAGAGGTATTGCCTGAAACAAAAGCATCATTCTTGTCAAAACATTTGTTTTTATCAAAGAAATTCTCCCCAATAGACATTTCCATAAATAATGAAGCACATACTGACTTGTTTTAGGATTTTTTAAATTATTTTTTATTTTGCTTTTTCAATCATTCAGCATGCATTTGCAGTAATGTCTCGTGATTTTTGGCCTTTTCTAAAGTCAGCTTGAACATCTGGTATTTTCTTTCCCATGTAGGGCTTTAATCTGTGTTGGGTGATCTTAAACTAATGCTAGCATGTGAAATTAAGGGTATTGTATGATAATTTGCACACTCTGTTAAGTCTTTCTTTTAGTTTTGGAATCTAGATTGACTTCTTCTACTTGGTTGACCCCAGTGTCTTTCTCCAGATTTGCTGGCATAGCTTGGTTAGAATTGACTAATTTATGTTCTTTTGGTTGCATATTTCATCATGGGTATTCCATCAGTTCATATAACTTCTAGTCTTGGTAATGACTGGAGTGCTGATCTGACTTCTTATTTAGTACCAGAGGTTCTTATAAGTAAAGACTATATTATAAGATAACTTAGATGCTGACATCTTTACTGAATATTTTATTCATTAGTTCAAAAGCTTTCCTTTTTCCCCCACATTTGTTTCCATCTTCAGTATCTTTACAGATGTTGTAATACTGCTTTTTGTCTTTTCTGAAAGCTCTTTTGTTAAATTCTTTTCGGATATTTTTTCCCCTCTTTCTTGGCTTTTGCTTCTCTTCTGTTCTTGTCATTTTCCAGTTTATTCTAACATCCAGTTTGCTTTCTTTTCTTCATTTTCAGCAGTTTCCTTTCACATTCATTCTTAACAATTTCTTTAATTTCATTCCATAATTCTCTATTAATGTGGTTCAGGATTTAAAAGCTATTCCTGATGTTCTTTAAAATGGTGTATATATATATTCAACATTATATCATACTAGCTGAATACCCATGCTCCGCTACGAAACTATGTGATCAGGCTTGATAAATCGACACTTACAGCTTGAAAATTAATGGGTAGTTACGGATCAGCCTCTCCTCTCCCCTTCTCTCCCTTAGGCTTGCCCCACAGAAGCTTTTCCTGTCCTAGTCCCTACTCTCCCTCAGGGTTGCCCCACAGAAGCCTCTCCTATCCTATCCCATTCTCTTCAGAGTTATTTTCAGGTTGGGAGGGGTGTAGAACGTCTAATTAATTAGCATCAGAGTGTGTTAATAATAATATAGCTAATAATCTGATGGTCATTTTGAAAAATCCTTTCTTAGCGAGCATCTAGAAGCCAAGAGGAACATACGTTCCAAATTTCAAGTTTGGAAGCTTTACAGTTCTGGAGATTTTGTGATCGCGGCATGAGTGGTTTTCGCTTTTATATATATATAGATAAACTGACTGGCTTTCTTCTTTAGCTTAACCTGAAGCTTGCATAGGAACAGTTCGTGATGAATTCCAGTCATATCTAGTCATGTCTTTGATGTTATAAGTGAGCTCCTCCATCTCCTTTTAACAATAATAGTCAATCAAATCAAATGGAAAAGATATGAAAAATACATATCACAGACTTGATCACATGGGTATTAACTCTATAATACTGAATAATTTGGCACCTTTCTCATATTGTGATTCCAAGAATTCAAAAAGAATACAATCTTTGCTTTATTCTCTTTCATTATTTCCAGCAATCTCCTTTCATATTCATCCTTTATTATTAAAGTAAAATTATTTTTAAAAGATGTAGGATAGATAGAATCACAGAAAGATTATGGATTGTTCCACAAATGAAACATTAAAAAGACTGATTAAAAATATTAAAAACTTTGTATACAGTGGAAAGAGTATGTTTTTGTTTCCTAAAAATTCCCTTTAGAATTAAATTTGTTGTTATAGAGATTCTTCTTCCATCATCTTATTGTTCATCAGATCATTGTTACTGAAAGAAATTAGAACTTATTTTATTTCATTATAGATCATATAGCAGAAATTTTGAGGAACAAGATGCGTCATTGAAAGAAAAACAAGCAAATTCTAATCTAACCACCTACATTTCGGAAAATACTGCAGGCATAACTTCAGAAGCCTATAATTCTCAATATTTGGGAACATCAGAGTCTTCAGGAAAAAAACTATCAATGGTAAAGCACACATTAATGAATATGCCATTTAAATATAAGCATTTAATTATTGTTGAGATTACTGAAGAGCAGTTAAAAGGACCAAAGTGAGCTACTTAGCAATTTCCTTTTAAAAAACATCCTGTTTAGATCATTTGTTTAATAAAGTGTTTGTGGTGTTGTTCATTAAAGCATTTTTAATATACCAGAACACTTTATTTAGTTTTTATGTAAGTCTCCTAATCATACTTTTTTTTAAAGCTATAATAGACTTAGTTGGAAAAACACACATGCACACACCATCCAAGTGAGTTTAACACAGTGAGCTTAATTTTCAGTAAACAGTATTGCATTGAATGCAACTCAATACATATTTATTTCATTTGCAATGATTTATTTATTTGGGGGTAATGTGTTAGACTATATTGTGTGAGGCTTCCCCAAGCTGTTTAATTAAACCTTCTAAATAAAACAGTCCAATTTTGTCATTGTGTAAATTTTAAGTTGATATAAATGTGATTTTAGAGCTTCCAGTATCATAACTAAGAATCATTGCAAATATTTTGTACAAGATATATAGCATATCTACTCCAAAGATAATCTTGAACTTCTTCCACTTAAAAAGAAGTTCTATGTTTAAAAAAACTCCTCAGTGCCCAGCTTTCTTCCTTCTCAGCTAGTTATCAATTCCAGTTGAAATCATTTTTGGATATTCCTTTCTTCCTGCATAATGTGCTTATATGAAAAACTTGAATATGAACATGGGCTTGAAGCTATAGCCCCTTTGAACTAATAAGAGAATCATAATTTGTTTCTAATTAAATTAATGGCCTGTAGAAAAATTACCACACTTACAAAATGAATTGAACTCCAGTGTATGTAGCCATATTTTTCCTCTTTCATTTACATATACAAGCACATCTTCCTTTCTATTCTGCCAGACACAGAAAAAGGAAGTGAGGTGGGGATAATGGAATGGGAAGGGGGTGAGGTGAAGGGTAGGGAAGAGAGGGAGAAACAAATTGGATGCAAATAGAAAAGGGGAAGACATAGTTAATAATCACAACTTTATCAAATTTATATACCACCCATCTCCTAGCAAAACCAGGATAGGGAAGAAGAGTCAAGTTATTATTTTATAATAACTTGTTTAGGCATTATAAAAGGCTTACAGGTAGCCTCACCATAGTAGTTGCTTCTTTTCCAGGGCATCCAATTAGTGCAGCAGTAATATCTGCAGCCATTTGCATTTCTTATTCTTTCCTTTCCAACATCTGTTGAAAAATTAAGATGATTCCCCTTCCTATTTGCAAGTACTGGCTGTGGGTGTGGGTGTTTGTGTGTGGAAGTGACTAATCTTAAAAATAGTGGTAAGACACATGCTCTGCTAAAAGTTTATTTTCAGTGCCTTTTATTTTATCTTTCATCTCTGCCAGACTCTTCTCTGGGAACGTCGGGCTTTTCCACTAAAAAACGAAGAAGTAGAAGCTTTAATACCCCAGCGTCACCCAGCAGTTCATCAAGAATGTTCAGATATGTCTGTTCTTAGAGATTCTGACCATAATCCATACACAGCCTTTAGTTTTCTGAATGATAACCAGCCACAAAAGGAAAGTTCTATCTCTGAAATGGAAGACCACCACCAAATTTACTTGGGGAAAAAACAGACGTGACAGAGAGTAAAGTTGCTGATTTAGGAAAGTAAATCAAGCTGAAAGAAGATGTAAGGTAATATATTTTCATGCTCATGCAAACAATAATTTTCTTCATAATATTAATGTTTACAATATAATTTTTTGATTTTTTTTACAGGCAGGATGAGAATGCAAGAGCTATTTATATTTATCTGAATTCCAAGAAGAATGTCTGTCCGGTAGACTAATATATTTGTTGTGAAAAGTGGATGCTCTTAAACTGTAACCTCAAATCATTGCCCCATCTTGATCAAATATGCAAAGTGTCTAGCTATTACAACGCAGCAAAATATATCTTTGCATTTAGCAAGTGGTAAAAAAATCAATCTATAAATATATAAATGGAACACATACTTGAATTCATTGGGCTAGGCAAGTTAAAACTACAGATGAGATAAAGTCAGTTTAAATGATTTAATTTTCTGTACTTCAGTGGATTTCTCCCCCCCCCCCCCACTCCTCCCTTATTTTAAAGGTAAGTACTAGAAGTATCTGAGAAATTCAGATTTCTGAAGCAATGGAATATTTCTATTGATTTAGCAGTATTTTTACTTATTTAACTCTTTTGTATCCCTACAACACTATGTATGTGTTACAATCAGCGGATTACGAGCATCCATTTTTGTATCTTAGAAATTTTAAATATACATGGAAAAAAGGACATTTAAATATAAGCATTATGAGCAAGGCAATAGCTCTTAGATAATGATAAGACAAATGAAAAAGTTCTCATTCAAATTCCAAAATGCTGCATTGCAGTGTTACCTGTATCCACCAGGGGATGCTAGGTGAATAGATATTGCACAGGACTGTTATGTGCATTTACTGCTACCAACTCAAGAGGATAGTTCTTCTGTGAGGAACTATGATGGCTTTTATTAACATACTATTATTAAGTATGCTTTTTAAAACTGCCATTTCCCAAAGGAAGCTTTAACGGGTAGATGGCCAAATTTTAGTGTTCCATTGTCCCCAGCGGATTAGAAGTACACTGGCTAATATAAAAATGTTAAGTTGCCTTTTCACACTACAGCCTATGTTAGATTGTAGTTTGCTATATATTTTGGTTTTAGCTTTTTAAATATTTTGTCCAGGAAATTAACTTTGAATCTTGCCTCTGATAGACCAATTTTCAATGCAAGGTTTTAAAATTAAAAGTTATTTCTCTATACTACAGTGTGATGTTAATGGATTGAAATGTGTAATTAACATAAGTATAGTATCCCTTTAGTATTTTGTATTTAACTATGACAAATCATGATTGGGAGATACTGTTGGCTTGGCATCAAATGTTTTACATAATTGTGATGAATATGAAATGACATTTCCCCCCTCTGATTTGCGTTCCAAAGCCGAAGTCTGTATTTTTGTTGGTCAACTTTATTTCTGGTTTATCATCTTCCTCACATTTCTTAATATATAAATTACTATGACTTCTAATATATGAGTATCCAGCCAGAATGAGAAAAATGAAAACATGCATTCTTTTAAAAAATGATTTTTATTTTATTGATTTGATTCTCACTCTTAAAACAGAGGTAATTCCGATTTACATCTTTATTTAAATTCGCTAAAAGGTGGATTTTGATCATTTGAAAGATGATAATACTTTTTTTCTGGTAAGTATTTTTTTTCATAGTAATAAATTTCTTGTGAACATCTTCTGTTCTTATAGTTGCTGGCAAGTGAAGGAGATGCAATTCATAGATACTATACATTGCTTGGTCTAATATAGATGCCTGTTGTATGTGTGCTAACTTCTACTTAGTTATTTTAAATGAATTTAGGGACCTATGTAAATAATTACATTGTATTATTTTTAACACATGCAAAATTTCCTAATCAAATTTATTATCTTTCATCAAATATTCTGTTGAATTCAATAGGGCTTACTCTTAGCCAAATTTGTACAGGATTGCAGCCTTTGCAGATTAAATAGAGGCCCCAACCAAAGCCAGAATCCCTAAAAGTTTGCTATCAGTTTCAAAAACAACAAAAAATATGCATTTAACTACCTCATCTGCCCAGACCTGGAGTAAAAAATATTTATTTTAATACAATTGAACAACAGAAAAAGGTTCTATATATTTTCTTGCTTTTATGCTCTTCATCTTATTGTTTATGCAAATTGAGATACAAGGATTAACATTTTTTTAAAAAAAAAATCTGTTCATCCCTGTTCTTTAACGCTGTCTCCTACTGTTTTTCCAGCATAAAAAGGGTAGGTAAAGGATTGAGTTATTTTTTTAATTTCAAAATATATTCTCAATAAAGCCAATTAAAGAGATTAATATCAAACATTCCACTAAAAAGAGAATTGCAATATTTGTCTTCATTATATTTTTCTTAAGAAAATGATATAAATGTTGTAATTTGATGTGCCAATCTTGATTGGAAGAGAAGACTGTTTTTTGTTCAAAAGGCATTTGACAGGCACCAAATCATAACATTTCCTTAACTACTTTTATAGTATAAACTTTATATCTACAATGAAATTTCTGTAACAGCTGTGTCAACTGGGAACCAAAAGGATGTGCATGTGTGCAGTAAAAAAACCAAATTATTTTCAATTTGCAAATAATTTATACAAGCTGAATGATAACATTGCCTCAAAGCTCAAGTATGCATTCTTTTTCAGGCTGAGGGTACAACCAAGAATTGCGTGGATTCTAGGAAAATAACTACATTTAAATTAAAACATTTAATGTAAATTACTGTCCAAGTATTTAATAGATTTTCCTTCTGTCATGTTAACAGTTACAACTGATGGCAATTTTAAAAAGTTTTACAGATTATATACCCATGATCTTAACATTTTAATGGTTTGCAATTTTTGCTGTTGTTATTTTCATATTCAGAACATTGAAGCAGATTTCCTGCTCCATTTATTTCCATCCTTCCATTTCTCATATTTACCGTTCTATTTCTATTCTTAAAAGTGGATTAGACCTACAATTGTTAATCAGGGCCAAGTCACCCTTCAAACTTTTCCAATTCAAAAGTTTATTATTTAGCATTTTAAGGAATCACTACATTTGTATTTAATTTTTTTTTTTAAATAAAACCTTTTCCATGACAAACTGCTGCATGAAATAAAGGAGCAAGCAAGCAGTGTTTTCTCCAAGATCACAAGACACTCTTACTATGTATTGTGCTTGGATTTTTTGGTCATAAAATGAGTCTCCAAAGTTGATGTCTTGTTTATTCCACAATGGTATCCCAACCCACCCATAATGAGAACAGTAAAATGCAACCCATTTGGCTGCAACTTGATTTTACCGATCAAGAGAACGCTTTTGAGCAGCTTCACAACAGACGTTCCTCAGAAGGTTAATCACAGCTCTAGGGTCGTCACTCTTCATTATAGCACTCCCAGACACAATCATATTTGCACCTGCCTAAAAGCAAATCCCATGACACTGCATAAGAATTTTTAAAATAACCATGCAATAATGAATTATTAATTGTAGAAAATTGTGAAATGCAATATATACATTCTAACAGAAAACAAACAACAATTAACCAGATCAGCACCTTTAATTATACTTTCCTTGTTATTCCTAACCAGCAAGAAGCATCAAGGTTTCTCAAAAGTATCAAATGAATACTCAAATGTTTTGCGAAAAAGTTACTTCTATATTTAATCAGAATGGGGGGGAAAGTTTAATATTAAACTGAGATTTTAAAAACTGGATTACCTAGACATAAGTTCCAATAATTAAAATTTTCCATTTAATATGAACTGTCTCTTAAACTTACCTCTGCACATTTATGTATAGTATCAGGCCCTACACCACCATCTACTTCAATATCCAAAGAAGGAAACTGGGTTCTCAGCCAGTGAACCTAGTTAGCAATGCAGAAAGAACAACATCAATTAACAGGAGCAGTAATTGTTTTTCTCAATATGCAAAAATTAGACATCAATGTATAGTATGAACATTCTCAATTAAAATGTTTAAGGTTGTTCCCCTTATTTTTTCATAATGCTGGCATTTTTGAAATAATTGGCAAACTTACCTTTGGCATCATATCTTCCATGAACTTTTGTCCACCAAAACCAGGTTCCACTGTCATAACTAAAGCCATGTCTATCTGATTGGCCCATGGTGCTAAAAAATCTACTGTGGTTCCTGGTTTGATAGCCAAACCAACCTAAAGAAGAAAAGGACCAAAACATTAAAACAACTTGTATCCTGAATCTTTTAGAAAAGAAACAAAACGATTCAAAGTTATTCCCACTAGATAGTGGGTAAAAAGCCATGCCAAATAAACTTCCCAATGGCAAAGAAAAAAATAGATTACTTCCAATGTACAACTATTAAGGTAATGTTTGCTTAATGTGCTCAGGAGTTCAGAATTATATGGACACATTGGTCTTAAATTTGTGATTAAACAGCATTCATTAACCACTCATTATAGTGATTGGTATGTATCTGCAAAGTGTCTGATTTCAAAGTATTTTAGTGTTTGGGCTCAAAGAAAAAAAAACACTTCTAAATTTAAGACAAATTGAGGGGGGATGTCAGCACATGTTGCTTTGAGTATCTTGACATTTGTGAAGGGGAGTCCTTCTAAACTGTTCAGACCCTAGAGACATGAAGTAAATTGGCTTCATCTTTGCTGCTATGGGCTGGAGCTAGCTAAGATGAGAATGGGAATCAGGGTGAAATGTTTTATTTAAGCAGATGTAACTAGAGTACTCTTGTTGAGGTTCCTTTTTCAGAAATTCAGATCCTAAAGTATACAATACATAACATATATGTCTTACAGGTACTGCTGTGATGGTACAAATGCAGAATTACACTGATGTATACTTTTCACAGGTAGAGAAGTGTACTTTTGCAGTTGCCAAGTTACTCATGAGCTGTGTTAAAGTGATTCTAGTGCTGTCGGCTCTGTTGGATTTAATTCAACAGTGGCTTTTAATAAGGCATGCAAAATCATTATCTTCCAACTTTTTATAGGTCAGATGGTAAATAGCAGCAAGCAGGGACTGCTGTTCATTTAACATTCGTGACCTAAGATAACCAACTGGGAAGCAAAATAGAAGGCTTGTTTTGAGTTATTGCGAATGATGGGACATTGAAAAGTTTCAAGTGTTTGTTCCATTCAAACAGAAAACACTCAAAACTTCTGAGAAATTTTCTGCAGGAAAACTGGCAGTTAAAAGTGTCTCATGGAACATTTTGAATGGAGCTCTTTTGTTCCAAAGAGAACAAAACATTAGCAAGCCAGAAACAAGTAAACAGCATAATAAATATAGGAGATAATCTACTTTATCAAATTTAGTTGAGCTGATACCATGTTTCCCCAAAAATAAGACAGGGTCTTATTTTCTTTTGAACCCCGAAATAAGGGCTTGGCCTTATTTTGGGGGTGCAGGAGGCCCAGGCAGTCTGTGCACTCACAGCCGGGAGTCCGGCAGAGAGAAGTTCCCTTCGTGTGCAGCCATCAAGCTCCTCCCCTCCCACTGTGTGTGTGTGTAGAACATGAGCACCAAGCCACGCGAGTGCCTGTGCCCACCCTCTGCTTGCACACCTCCCAGGCCTCACCATGTTGATGTGGGCGAAGCTGGTGAGCACCAGGTCCTTGAGCTCATAGTCAATGCCGCCACTTAACAGAAAATGTTTAAAACAGTAATTCCCACATTAACATAGTTAATGTTAATGTTGCCTTCATTAACATAATGAAGGCAACTAGAAAAATAAAGTGCCTCATCTATCAGAAATATAGGCAATATTATTTATTTATTTATTATTGCGATTTATATGCCGCCTTTCTCCCTGGGGACTCAAGGCGGCTTACAAAATGACAACTTCAATACAAATCACAATGAAAAAAAAATTAAAATCAGCAACCCAATTAAAACAGTTTAAAATTATCACAGTGTACCCCCAAACAGATCAGTTTAGTTGATGGAAGAGCCACGTCTTCAGCTCGCGACAGAAGGAAAGAAGGTTGGGGGCTGTCCTGAGCTCAGTGGGCAATCCATTCCAGAGGGTCAGGGCTCCCAAAGAGAACGCTCTCCTCCTGGGGGCCGTCAGCTGACATTGTTTGGCCGACAGCACCCTGAGGAGGCCGACTCTGTGAGAGCGCACAGGACAATGGGAGAGCACCTGGAGTTGGTCCTGCAAGTACCCTGGGCCTAAGCCATGAAGGGCTTTATAGGTAAGCACCAGCACCTTGAAATGTATACAGAGCACCACCAGCAGCCAGTGCAGCTCACGCAGGAGAGGTGTTACACGGGAGTATCTAGATGCCCCCGTAACTACCCGTGCGGCTGCGCCCTGGACTAGCTGAAGCCTCCGGACGCATCCCAAGGCCAGCCCCATGTAGAGGGTGTTACAGTAGTCCAACCTAGAGGTAACGAGGGCGTGAGTGACCATGGCGAGGGCATCCTGGTCTAGGAAAGGACGCAACTGGCACCTGTATGAAGGCCCCTGGTTACGGCCATCAGATGGTCATCTAAGGACAGCCGAGAATCCAGGAGGACACCCAAGTTGCGGACCCTATCGGAGGGAGCAAGAGTTTCTCCCCCGATCATTAAAGATGGAACCTCCAGATCCCGGGATGCCGGCATCCACAGCCACTAAGTCTTGGAAGGGTTGAGTCTAAGTCTGTTTCTCCCCATCCAAACCCGCACCACTTCCAGGCAGTGGGACATCACAGAAAGGGCATCCCTAGGGTGGTCGGGTGGAGATGTAAAGCTGGGTATCATCAGCATATTGATGATACCTCACCCCAAAACCACGAATGATCTCACCCAGCGGTTTCATGTAGATGTTAAAGAGCAGAGGGGAGAGAACTGATCCCTGAGGCACCCCACAAGTGAGAGGCCTCTGGGAGGATCCCCACCCAAACAGACTGCAGACAACCAGAGAGATAGGAAGAGAACCACTGTAGAACTGCCTCCTAACCCCATCCCCCTGAGCCCCTGCAACAGGATACCATGGTTGATGGTATCGAAAGCCGCTGAGAGGTCACGAAGGACCAGGATGGAGGAACAACCCCCATCCCTGGCCCGCCAGAGATCATTTACTAGGGCAACCAATGCCGTTTCCGTGCTGTGGCCATGCCTGAAATCAGATTGGTAAGGATCGAGGTAGTCAGTTTCCTCCAGGAATTGAGGGAATTGCTGCACCACCACGGACTCAACAACCTTCACTAAAAAGCGAAGATTGGAGACTGGATGGTAGTTGTTAAGAATGTCAGGGTCCAGGTTAGGCTTCTTAAGGAGGGGTCGAGCCACCGCCTCTTTAAGTGCAGCGGGGAAGACCCCTTCCTTTAGCAAAGTGTTGACAACAGCCTGGATCCAGTCTCCAGTCACCTTTCTGGCTGCCGAAACTAGCCAGGAGGGACGGGTCCAATAAACACGTGGAGGACCCCAGCCTACCCATAATCCTGTCCACGTCATCCAATGAAACAGGCTCAAACTCAACCCAGATGTCTCCACCAGGACTAGCCCCCGTCACCTCAACGGACTCTGTCCAGTCGGAGTCCAACCCAGTCCGAATCTGGGTGATTTTATCTTGCAGAAACTGAGCAAAGTCCTCAGCATGGCCCTGCAAGGGGTCCTCCCTCACTCCCTGATTAAGGAGGGAGCGGGTCACTCTAAACAGGGCTGCTGGGCGGTTTTCTGCAGATGCAATGAGAATGGCAAAATAGTTACATTTCGCCACTTCCATCGCCACAAGATAAGACTTAATATGGGTTCTTAGTTGTGTTTGGTCGGACTCGGATCGGGAGGATCTCTAACCACCCTCCAGGTGTCTTTTCTGACGCTTCATTTCCCTGAGCTCCGCGGTGAACCAAGGAGCCACCCGGGATCTGCATCGGATCAGAGGCTACAAAGGCACGATTCGATCCAGGGCCCCCACCGCAGCCTGTTCCCAGGCCGCGACAAGGGCCTCGGATGAATCGTGGGCTAAGGAGGCAGGAAATGACCGAAGCTCCACCAGGAACATTTCGGGTTCCATCAGGCGCCTGGGGGGGAACCATCTTACCGGCTCCGCACCCCTGCGATGGGAGATGGCGGTGGGAAAGTCAAGCCTAAGGAGGGAATGATCAGTCCATAACAGAGGGTTGATAGATAAAGTCCCCTCCCCGTGATCATTTATCCATTGTCCAGAGAGAAAAATCAGGTCGAGTGAATGTCCTCCAATATGAGTTGGGCCCTGTACAATCTGAGTTAAGTCCATGGCCGTCATGGAGGTCATGAACTCCTGTACCAACTGAGATGTCTCATCAGCCGAGGGCAGGTTGAAATTTCCCACAACCAAAAGATTGGGGAGTTCCACCGCCAATTCGGCTAAGACATCTAGTAGTGCTGGCAGGGCTGAGGCCACGCAGCTGGGGGAGAGGTACGTGATCAACAACCAAGACTGAACTCCAGGGTCCCATTTCAAAAAGAGGGATTCACACCCGCCTATCTGAGGCACAGTGACCTCCCTAGGACTGAGACTTTCCTTAATAATTACCGCCACTCCTCCACCCCTCCCCTGGAGTCGCGGCTGGTGTAGTATCCGGAAACCTGTGGGACACAAATCCACAAGAGGGACACCACCCTCTGGCCCCAGCCAGGTCTCAGTGATACAAGCCAGGTCCGCGTCCTCCTCGTCTATAAGATCTCGAACGAGGAGGGCCTTGTTCACCACAGACCTGGCATTTAAGTTTACCAGCCAGAGTCCAGGGCTCCGCACTCCGTCGCCGTCGGGGGAGCAGGATGAGCTGAGAGGGCAGGAGAGCTCCACCGCTTGAATGAAGCTGGGGTGCTCTCCTAGACCCCCCTCTCCCGACCTCTGCCTCTCCCAAATGTCACAGGGATTGGAAGACCCTCTCTCCACTGAGCCTCTTCATTCCCTCCCTCCCCCCACAACCATCCGACGGGCCCAATTGCTGAACCATAGGAGCCGCCCCCGGCTCATTCCTCACCACCCGCCTCCCGGGTCCCCTTAAAATCTGGTTAAAAGCATTAATTTAAAAAACCCTCAAACCACGCTTAGAAGCATGCCACCACTCAGGGTTCCAAAACCCATCCTTGAGGTAGGCCTTCGATAAATTTGAAGGCCATGTCTGCAAGAGGGGGGCATCTCGCAGAGCGAGGAGGGTCCCCGAAGTGTACCCTTTGTCCTAGAATATAGAATATCTAATTTATTATGTGACATCAGAGCTATGTGAGGTTAAGGATTATTTTACTGAAAGTATAACACCTTAGCAACCAATTTGTTATAGTGGTTAAGACATAGGTAAGAAATCAGGAGACCACAAGTTCTAGTTCCATCTTGGGCACAAAACCAGTCACTTTCGGTGACCTTGAGCCATTACTTTTGTCAGACCTAGGAAGAAGGCAATGGAAAAACACTTCTGAAAAATCTTGCCAAAAAAACTGCAGGGACTTTTCCAATCTGTCTCCAAGAATTGGATACAACTGAACAGAAGGGGAAAAGGTGTTTGTAATACAATGTATATTTATTTAGCATTTTAAAGGAATAGGGTATTAATAAAGATACAATGTAGGAGAAGGAGTGGCAGAACCCGGGAGTGGAATTAAAAGAGGGATCAGCCTAGAATCCTTACATAACCACAACAGAACTAAGTACATCTCTTCCCTTGAACTCCACTGACCCTTAATTTCACCCAAAGCATGTGCTAAAGCCATTAGTTGAAAAGAGGAGTTTACTAAATTCTAACGATTCGAAACCTCTCACCTTCATTCCATTTTCTCTTATATCTTTGATGAGGGCCCCTGGATTATCGGTAGCTTCTATATGAAAGGTATACTGATTTGCACCAGCTACAGCCATAGGCTTTACCCACTGTTCTGGTTTAGCAACCATCATATGCATATCTAGAAAGAATAAAATAAGATCAGAAGCACAAATTACTGGACTGCCTATTTTCCGAATCACTCAACCAGAGGACAGTCCCAATTTATAAAGCATTCTTGGTTTTAGGATATAAAAGATAGGATAGGAACCAGAAGTAAGCTTTTAGCACTCAGTACCCAAGTACATACATATCTAGTAGACTCTTTCCCTCAAATGCTAACATATCAATCTGTTTTGGGGATTACTAATACCTTAAATTCAAGAAAAAACTTGTTAATATGCTTTTCACCTATGCTTCAGAAGGCCTTGGCTATATCTCATTGACCCTCAAAGCAGCTATTCACCTAGATACCCTGTTTTGTTGCTATTGGAGCTGCTCACAACCCTTGCTTGTGCCACTGGCATGTCATCTAATGAGGGGAACCCCTTACTACCTCAACTGATTGCCACTTCTTCTTGTCCAAGTAGTCCTGACCAGTGAAAAACCCCAGAACCCACTAGAGCAGCAAGACTGGCTCTACAAGAAGTGTTTTGATGTGTGGACTTTAAACAAATAATTATATATAATTATATGATCTATCATGATTCAATTGATGCTATAATCACTATTCACTAAGGAAAGACTTTAACCACATTAGTATCCTCATTTAATTTTTGCACATCCATGGAAAATGAAAACAGAGCTGAAAGCAGCCCAGATTTTTTTTAAAAAAAAAACAGTAAAATTCTACACCTTGAAAAAAAGTTATTTGCCCCTCCTCTAAGTCTGTTCTAAAATGGATTCCAGAAACAACTAGGAAAGAGAAAGGTAAAAAGCCTGGAATGCCAGAAGCTGCAGCAATGCTGCTTTCCTAAAATCCATTAAAAAAAAAAAAAGTACTTATGTGCCTGGGTATGTAAGTAAATAAGGGGCAAGAGATCTTGCTAGGTTTAAAAATTGGCACTCATGATTGTGTGCACTGGTACCATACTTACCTCAGATTAATATTTAACAGAATAAAATATTAAATACAATATTGATTATAAAAGCAAAACCCTAAATCCAAATCATTTGGCTTTTTTGCAAAGAATATATACATATTAGCCAAGATTCTTTGTTGTTAGCCACCCGCAGTCCCTTGAGAGTTGGGCGGCATAAAAATGCGACAAATAAATCTCTAATATACACTAATGTTCCAAAGGAATAAATTGTAATGTCACCGTTTTTCTTACATGCAAAACATTAAAAGGGGTGCTAGAGTGAGTGAATCACCTATTTTTAAGAGTACCAAAAGGAAGCCCATCTGCTGCAAGACTTAAATAGTTTCCTTGAAGGCTGCCTCATGTATTTCTGCTTGTGTGGCTGTATGGGGAAGAGCCCCTGAACCCTCATGAAGCAAAGCCATATACAGAAAAAGGCAACCTCCAAGTCTTCCAAATAACACAGCTCCTGTAAGGCCTTGAAAAGAGGCTCTTCAGTTATGCTAACACATTCTGCAAAACAGCCTTTTGGAAGCTTTAAATCACCTTCAGATGGCATTTCTTCCACATCTTATGGACAATTCTACAGCTCAAAACAAAGCTGATGTAAGGAGAGGATAATTCAAATGTATCTCATTCTAAATCTAAAATTAACCTAAAACTAATAAAGAATAACAGCTTACCAAAAAAGGACTGCTGACCCAGCTGCTTCCGAAGGCTCTCTACAACAGGATGGCCAAAAGTTATGTTTGGAACAAAATGCCTATCCAAATGGGGAAAAAAATAAATCCATTGTGAAACAATTTTTGCTGGACTATTTCAATATATGCACAATTTTAAATAATTAACTGGTAATTAATTTACTGATTAAATATTAGTATTTAAAAATTCCTGTAATGACAGAAGAGCAAAGATCCTTAGCACTGAAAAGACCTTCAGCCAATGGCAGCAGTTAATACTTTTGGAATCTCAGTTAGATTGGAGGGAGGGGTTGGGGGGGCAAGCTTAAGAGTCCTTGCATTGCCACGTGCAGAATGCCACTCAAGAACTGGAAACCATTGCAATCACCCTGCAACTACTTTATGCAGAATGAGGTCTGTCTATATTGAATTTTATTCTAAAATACCAGTATATATTGGCAAACAAGTTTGGAAATGCAACTCCCTGCTCCTATTTTCAGTAATCTCCTGTTCACAATATTACATAGCTACAATCTACAGCTTTAATTCTATATATCATCAGTCTCATATTCCATTGATTTTAATAGAATTATTTTGCAATGTATTTGTAAGAAACAGATACCCAGTTCCCAAACTTGGTAGATCTCTCTCCTTTGTACATCATGGCTAACAGGTTATTAATATTTTACATCAGTTTTTTGTCAATTACATTTCTGAATTTTTTTTATTTGATTTATATGCCGCCCTACTGAAATATATTTTGATTGACTTTAAATAGATATTTTACCAATTAGAATATTAGTTATTTGAAATAAAGAGCTATAATAATATACTGTGTGCAAAATTATTAGGCAAGTTGTATTTTTGAGGATTATTTTTATTATTGAACAACTAAAGTGCCCTCAGTCAATCCAAAATGTTAATAAACCTCAAACCTAAATATTTAAGAAAATAAAAGTGAGGTTTTGGTTTCCTTAGGAGAATATCTATGTGTGCACAATTATTGGGCAACTATTAGTGTGCAGAATTATTATACAAGTAAATGAAAAATGAAAATTTGCCCATCTCATTTATTTGCATCTGTGAGAATAATAAACAACCAACTCAAAATGTACAAATAAACATTTCTGACATTTCACACACAAAAATCAATGACCAATATAGCCACCCTTCTTTTCAATAACAGTCATAAGCCTTCCATTCATGGAGTCTGTCAGTTTTTTGATCTGTTGATGATCAATTTTTTGTGCAAATTCCCAAACACGGTTGAGTACAAAGATGCACTGTAACCCATTTACACACTTTCTTTCCTATGACTGGTTGATTTAGAAAGGGTTTAAATTTTTGCATGCCAGCTGCAGTGGCCATAAAGTTAAATATCACATGACTGTTTGCTTAGCCACAACAATCCAGCAGTCCTGCTTGCCACCCAGGACCATGCAGATTGTTAACCAAGGACTTCACATGATCATGACATGGGAAGAGGTGTGAGTCCCAGAAAAGAAATCCAGCAGGTGAGAGCTATGGATGAGTGCCATGGGCAGGCACTAGGGAACATGTCCGGATGTTATAGGTGGGTGGATAAAAAAGCCGTGGAAGCAACTTGCAACATCTTGACAGCTTCTCTGTTGAGAGTTTGTGGCAAGCCAGCAAGGAAGATTGCAAATGATGACCTCATGACTGGAGGCGGCTGTAATGGTTGCAACTTTGTTGCATTAAGTCCCCCTTGCTCAGGGTTGTCATTACTTTGAACAGTTGCTGAAATGAGGGCTTGTAAACCGAGGGCTACCTGTATTGCTAAGGCAAAAATGCTTCCAGGCTGCATTATCTTCCCTCAAGTTCCAGGCACCATAACAAAGCATTGCTAACAAAATACTGCTTTCCTGAAAACGAAGTAACCAAACAAAGTGATGATAGTATCGACTGCCATGGCTAACGGCCAGTTGGCAAGATCCCCATCCTTTACGCAGCTCTTCACCTGACTGAGGGCTGTTACGGTACAGGCAGCGGCCCACCCATCCCAGCATAAACCTGCTGGCACTGAACACGCCAGGAATTTGCTTTTTGTTTCACAAAACATCAAAAATGACGTTTGACTGACCGCGAGTGCTGTAAAGCACCATGGAACGGTATACAAGTCTAAGTGCTGTTGCTATTAAATATTGCACAAGAGCACCGCACTTTCCTCCTTCCGTTCTATTCCAGGAAAGGTTCATTCAGAAATAAGAAAGCCGCCCCGAGCCAATCAGAAGGGCGATTCTTATTGCCCTCTTCCCCCCCGCCCACCACGACCGTCATCTACTACTAAGAGAGCCGAATGACAGGCGTCGGCTGCCCCCGCGAGGAAGGGAAGGAGGGACCCTGTCCCAAGCGCTCGAGCGAGTTACCCGTCCATTACATCCAGGTGCAGGTAGTCTGCGCCGCAGTCCATCATGCGCCTGCATTCGGCTCCCAGAGCCGCCAAGTCGCTGTTCAGAATGGAAGGACCTATCCGGCACCCCGACGCCATAACTGTTTCTCGGAGGCCCAGAAGCGGAACTCACTCCGAACCGGAAGCAACTCGGGCTTCGCCAGTCCGCGGAAGGCAGTTTTGTGGGAAATGTAGTTTTCCTCTTCGCTGAAGGTTTGGCTAACCGTCAATTGGTCTACTTGGTTCGGCTGGGAAATCCCGAAAATTAAAACACCTTGATTTGTATTTCAGCGTATTATGTAGAGCCAGTTATTGCTAGGCCTTTCAAACTGTTTAGGCCTCGGAAAGCCCCAGAAGGGAGGACGAACCGACTGGCTCTTTCCACCCCTTACTTGCCTTTTCCGTGCGACTAGAGACATTGCGGACACTTAATTTCGAAATCTAAAGCACGGGATATGCCGTGATATCTATCTATCTATCTATCTATCTATCTATCTATCTATCTATCTATCTATATATCTGAGACATCTCTATATACGAGACACACACACACACGAGACGTGTACGGTATGTATGTATGTCTTGTATATAGGAAATGCATGTCAGGATTTATCTCGAGAAAGATGGCAAGTCTCAAGAAATACTGGTCTGCGATGGGATATAATGGGTATCTTGCTGGTTTATGTGCAGTTATGAAATAACCAGTAATTGTGTCTGTTCCAAGAAGTCTACTGGGGAAAAAATTGAGGTTTTCGTGTTCATCTGGTTCCAAGTTGGTCTTCTAACCTATGAAGCATTTATATCAACATCAAAATGCACTGTCTCAGTATCATCGGTAGTCCAGATCAGCCCACATGATTATAGGAGAATGTGTTTTGTCAAATTTATTTATTTCATAAAAATTCAGAAGTATTGAAATGAAATACATGATAATTTTCAGAAAAAATTAAAATTTGAACTGAAACAATTTTTAAATTGGGAATAATTCCAAAAATTATAAATGAAAATATCACAATTTTTTGGCTAAGCAACTGATTAAAGTAGATGTTGATAGAGCCCAATGCTGGAAAAGTGAAACTGCTGACAAAACAAGATTGGGAGATCAAAATAGTTTAATATGCAGCAGTGGCAAAACTGATTCAGAAATTGCTCCCTTAAGAATATATTACAAGGCAGATTTAAACATTTAAAATCGGTTTCTAGGAAGAGTCAAAAACTAATTAAAAACAACAGATTAAATGACTTAAACAGAACAGAGATCTCCAATGGTTTATATTAAAAGTAAAAGCATAGCATAAACATTTAATTTATGCTTAGTGGCTGGAGAAAAAGAAGGAAAGTGGAAAATGTGTTACTAAATTCTTCACAATTTTTTAAATTTATGCTCTTATTTTTTCCTTCTGCCTTTTGTTCATTCTGTTTTGTTCTCTTAAACTTATAATAAAATTTAATTTTTTATGGATTAACCCAATAAAATAGGAACTCTCTGAATTGTGCACATAAAATACCTTTCCTTAAGCAGAATCAGGATCGTTTAAAACCCCATACATGGAAGTCACATAAAAGTCTTAAAATTATTTATCATCGTCGACTTAAGTACAAACATACCTTCAGGCATAATGATGTATTTGTAGACAGTTTATTTATGCATTTTCAAACAAACTATTTTAATCTCTTTCATAAACTTAATTCAAACATTTCTATAGTTTATTTTACCCTTCATCTTTGGTCATCTGGTGCACTTTACAGATCTATTAACATTTTAATTCTATATCTTTTGATCTCAATTTTAAACATAATTTTATTTTAACTTTCAGGTGGGATTTCATTTCCATTTGTAATTAAAAATTAGCTTTAATGTGTACAGATTGATTTTAAGGTTCATATAAATAAATATTTTCTCAATTTCAATATATTTTTTCAATAGTTAATATGGCAAAATAGCCCTTCTTTCACTTAAATATAGCATATATCAATGCAAAGATAACATTCCTCTGATTATCCTGAGATCATTTATTAACCATATTGATTGCTGCTATAAACAAGCTAAACATTTTATACCTTATCCCTTGATAAATATTTTTAAATCAGAATTTCTTTGGCAATCGAAGTATTCACTAAATTGAAACCTTTGCAGAGAAAGCTGTTTTGGAAATTTAAAATGACTTTCTGAAGACAGTACTAATTTATATTTTTGAATGCCAATTCTTCCTTTTAAAACTGTAAAATTCTACAGAAGTTATAATCAAACCAAGCTTTAATATTTCTAGGGAATTCTACAGCAGCATTCTTCAAACGTATCTGATGGCATTCTTATGCATGTACATATAAACATGAATACTGCAACATTCAACACAGCTATGGTCACGTTAAGAAAAACACACATATAAATGCTGCAATCATATAGATTAGCAAGACAATAATGTTCCCTTTCTATAAAACTGGACAAGGATTGGGAACTGCTTGAAAAAATATTGGGAGGCACATGTTGAAGGAGGAATTTACAGGAAACTTGGGAGTATGGCTGTAATTTCATAACTTGGTATCACATGTTTTTTAGAAAGGGACATTTTAATTATGCCAATATTTTAATATAAAAATCTAAAACAACACAGACATTTTTTAAAAACAACACTATTCACACATAAGGCCTCTAACACTAAGCAAAATTAAGTTTCTTCACAGCAGATACATACTTATTACTTATCAGTATAGCAATGGAAGAAAGCAATAAATTCTTGTTAGAGTACAATTCTATGTGCCTTTAGTTAGTACAATGCAACTAAAAGAAATACACAACAAAAACATATGCTTATATCACAGTAAATTGCTTGAGCAGTCATAGCTATTTTAGGCTATTTTTTAAAAATGTTTTTTTTAAAAAAATAACGTAATTTTAAAATGCAACTTAAACAAAATTACAATAGGCATATTTTTGAGGTTTTATTATGGCTTACTAAAATGGAGTCAGTACTTTACTCTGGGTCACACTAAAAATGAAATGTAATAACTGACTTTGATACAGAGATTCACAGTCATTATTGTTCATAAAATGTGATTTTCAATGTGTCTTATTTGTGTTCTGTGCATTCATACATATATGAGATATACCTTCTACAGTAGCCAAGAGAGATTTCTAGAGCTTTGGAGGATGTTTAAGTGAAAAGTCTTTAGTGTGTTTATTCCTCAGTATTGCATAGCCTCTGCCCATTTCCTTTTGACTGTTTTAATAGTAGAATCAACATTCATCTTCTTAGTTTTCATTTAATACAGTACGTTCCCATTTTTCCTAGTGAAAATAAATTATTTGAAAAGGCAGGGAAAAAGCCCATTCTACTGGATCATGACATGTTTCATTCTTCCATATAGCAGCATGTATGCTATCCAGAGCACTATTTAAAACACACTAAGGCTGTGTGGAGTTTCAGATTCAGTGTAGAAGAGGCATTTCAGAATATATGAGAATGTAAATATGGCATCTGTCTATTAAAGCAGCCATTTAACTATTTTTATAAAAACATGCAGCTGCTTTAATGAAGCACAGACAGTGCTATATTAATGATCCCATGCATTCATGCTTCTGTGTGTTCCAAATTAAATCTGAGGCACTATACATTCTAAGTATGTTAAATGTGCTGTCAAGATGACACACATCCTCTTTGTTTAGATTGCTTTCAGAACAGAATTTAGTAAAGACATCATTCAATAAATATGTGGGATATAAATTTACAAAATTCATCTGAACAGACGATTTTTCAATCTTCCAAAGCCAACATAGAAGTAAATCAAATAATAGATTTAGCAACATTTAAAAAGTGTTGTACAGTTACATTAACTTTAACAATAACAACAGTGAAAGCAGCACGCCCCAGCATGTAGAGGTTAGATTGGTTTAAAGCAATGGGAGTTAATGAGAACAGTAAAAAATTTAATTTTGCCAAATCTTTTTGTGCATAGCTTCAAAAGACCACCCTCAGCTAATTATGAAATATATATAATTAAAGTTTTGCTTCTTATGATACGCTATATATATGGCTGATACTACATCCAATTTAAAACCCTTTAAATATTAACTAAATAAAATTAATTTATAGCAACATGACATCAGAATATAAAGGTTATTATTTACTTGAACATTAATGATTACATTCATATTCATTTAGATTGCAAATCATCCATTGGATATATACGGTAGTTCAAACAGAGACATAATGCATATATGTTGTTTTTTCACAGATTCACAAACACCTGCAAACTTATATAGGTGTGAAAATAAATTGTGTCCTATGTTGATTGAAATATATAGTCATGAAATTTTCCTGTAGCATGATTGCTATTAATGTTTGCGATAAATATACTCTATATATCTGTTTCCCATCTGAGATTACAAAAATAAACTTTAAGATATTAAGGTGGCCTGCCTTCTAAAAGATCATACTCATTTTCTGCCTGTCATGTTTAATGTAATATTTTATTGGAGAGTCTAAGAAGCAGAAGATTCCTATGTCATGATTAAGTTCTATGTCTAAGAACATTCCAAGTTAATCCTCAATCTTACAGTGTGTCCTGAGTCTAACTAGATCTTCCAAAGGCATAACTTATGAATTATGAAATATATTAAGCCGCCAACAGGATATGAGATATCTCTCATTGTTTATAAAGTGCTCTTTCTTTACTTACATTACTTATAGAGAGCTATGAAGATTAGAGGAAAATCTCTGTTTCCTCTACTGTACTTATGTTTCTTTCAAGTCAAACATGTGATTCATCCAGGCCAACATCAGTTTGTCCCATCTCAACTTGTGTGAAGTTGAACTGCCTGGAAAGAAGAGGATTCTCCATCCCATTGTCTTCACTTATATGAAGCACAGTATCTTCATGCTGCAATAAACTGGTTGTTTCTAAGCCTGTGAAGTCCTCAGCATCAGAAAGCTGTGTAGTTGGAGAAGTACTATGAGCAAGTGCTGGCTTTTCTTCTGAATCATCCTCCTTTTTTGTATCCTTTCCAGTAGCAAGTGTCTCAATCTGCAATGAATAGAAGTGGATGTATTTATTTATTTATTAAATTTATTGGCCTTTCATCTTACCACAGGGGAATTCTGGACACCCAATAAATCTAAATACACACACACACACACACACACACACACACACACACCCCTCTACAAAATAACTATGATTGCTTACAATTATATCTGGAATTGTCCGAGAGTTCCCTTGAGGTAGTGGTAGCCTGGGTAATGCAAGTTGTAATAAAGTGGCAGATAGATGGAGACTTTGTTGTAATTAGAGCCTTATCTTTTTCCACACATAGCAAACTCCTTTTTGGAAATTGTTACAAAATTTTACCATAACAACTTTTTTAGTGTTAGGGAATTCTACAGTTCATCTTTCCTCAAGTAAAAGACAAGCATTATTGGACTGTTGGCAGGAAGAATGATGAAAGGAAACAATAATAGCACAGCCCATCACTGGCATCTATTTGAAATGGGAGAAGGAGACTGGCAAGTCGTGCAACACCAATATTTAAATCTATTGGGTTGGTTGAGCAAATACTATTGGAACCCTGCCTAGTTCGTACTTGTCCTCCATCCTTACCCAGGTCGGAAAGGTCTAACCACCAGAAATGAGTACATCATGAAATGTAACTGCATCATGACTACCTTCCCTCTTTAGAAGATACTAGCTGATCAGAGCCACTAATTTTTATTCACCTTTTAAATCACCTTATCTCCTTTTTTTTTTCATTTTACAGGGCTGAACCTGTTCTAACTCCCTTAGGTACACTCTCAAAATACAGCTGCAAATCTAAGCGCATTTCCTTTTCTCTTTCTCCTCAGCCATTGTCCTTTTCTTTATTGATGTATTAATAAAATATGGTCAACTGCCAGCAATTTTAAAAAAAATAAAACCAGACAAATGGGAATGAAAATTAACACAGTAAAGATAAAAGCCACAGAGACAGATAACTGGAGAATAACAGATCTGATAACAAAATATCAATAGCATTAGGGTTAAACTAGTACTTTTCTCCTGATTTTGATAGTCACTTTTAAGAATTTTTAACAATACATCTTATTTGTATCAAATTTGTTCTAATCTACAATATATATTGTAAATACAATTGTGGAAAAAAGCAAAGAACTAGAACTTCTTTCACTCACTCTGCTTGCTACTTGGACTACCTATCATATTTCCTCATTTTTCTTCACTCCATCCTGAATGCTACAAGTTTGCTGTCTAATCAATTCCAGTTCCTATATCAGGAACTACTGGTGCCTATTGTAAAGGATGGCATGGAGTGCTGGAGCAAGAGTGGATCCCCATTGACAATTTGAGAACAGTTACTTTAAGCCTTACTGAAATCAATTTAGCTGAAACTGTTTAGGTTAAGTTAACAGTCCAATTAATAGTACCAAAAATACATATATGATGTGCCAAGTTCATTATGGTAATTCTACAGAGTATTAGGACAGCCTCATCACTTTTTAGTTATCAGAGCCACATTTTCCTTCCTTTAATCTGCATGCTTACAATTCATATCTGGAAAGGAAACAGGAGAACGGTGATGAGCTTCTCAGTTGAAGTTATAGTCTCTTTCCTTTTTTCTCCCTCCCCCACCCCAATACCCTGAGAATCAACTAATTCTATTCTATAGAATAGAATAGCTGGATTTTCATAGATTTGTACTTTGCTTCTTTCTTTATATGCACAATTATTGCTGTTGATTACTGCCATTCCAGACTAAAGAAAAATGTGGGCTGATTAAAGTCTAATAATTTGTTATGTGCAAAATCCTATATTCTAATCAGAAAATGTGATATTGCCTGGAATCTTCTGGCTTTCTGGAACTTGCTACACCTCCATTCCTTATGGGAGTAACTTTTTATTTTTTCTGAAAATGAATCTGTTGGAACAGGAATTGATTCAAGGGTTTCAGACATGGTCTGGCACTGGAGTACCACAACCATCTTTCTTCCAAGCCAGGTTTTGTACACATCTGAGTATAACTACATTATCCCAAAATTATAGTAATTGAATATGAACATTGTATATTCAATTAGAAGAAAATAGACTCTCCTCTTTTTCTGCAATAATTGTGTTAGATACGATATAAAGAACTCTTTATTAGAAAAAGGGTAAACAATAGTCCCACTGTCAACAATAGAAAAAGCTACAGTATGTATTGTATGGGAGCCGTGTAATTCTATTAATGATATAGAACAAATACACAGAAATGTTTAAAACATTTAGATGATCTCATACTTGTCCTATATGGAGAACTATGCTCCAACTTGGCATGCATCTTGAACCGCACCCGAACCCCCAAAATGCAATGCGCATAATCCTTGGTAAATTTTATTTCTTTAGATATTCATTTTTTCTTTAGTGAGATGTCACTTCCTTTATATAAATTGGAATGATATTGATGGAATATTTTTTATATGGCCACATTGTCCTTTAATATAGTAGCTCCATCTTATAGTCTCAATATCTTTCCCTTTTTCTTTTCTTATAGCATATACTAGCTACTTCCCAGGTTTATTTGGAAATTTGGGGGAGGGGGGGCTTGCTTTATATAATTCATTTTTATTTCCATTTCTCTTACTGTTAGCATAGATAATTGTTATAAAAGCTCAACTTGTTAAGAAATATGTCTCTGGAAACTTCTTTAATTTTTTTTTTGTCTTTTAATTTTTCTTTCATTCTTCTCTTGTTGTTTCAGACAATGTATTTCTTGACAACAGATATACCATTTAAACAGTGGCAGAAGGATATATAAATTGTGTGGTAGGGTGAAAAACCACAAATTAAATATAAGGTGTTACAAGATGCAAAGGAAATAGGAGGATTTAGTTTACTGACTTGAAACTGTATTTGCAGCTTGTGTTTGCTTTAGATGAAAGAGTGAGTTTTTCGGTGTTAGGACATGACCTGAGATTTAGGTGGTATGGATATTTGTGATATTTCAAATATGGATTTTAAAAATCATTATGTTATATCTGCCATACTGAGAGTATAAAATAGATACAAACCCAGGTTGTGCCTGAAAATACCGTGGTGACTCTCAGCACAAGAAGTTTTTATAGGTGGGAAATAGTAGACAAACGCAAATGGCTAACTTATTGAATGTAAAATAAAATCAAGAACTGATGACAGAGGGATATAGTTATCAATGGTTCTCTTAATTAGAATTATTTAATCTAGACAAAATAATTTATAATTTTGAACATTGTAAGACTGAGTTTGAATTTGAGTTGTGTACAAATGATGAACATGTAATTCTTAAAATGTATAAACTTTTATTAAAATTTGAAACAGAAGGCGAACAAGAAAACAGTATGATAAAGTGGCCTAAAATTTGGTTATCATATACAGCTGGAACAATAGGAAAATGTGTGGGTAAAATAAGTTTTACATTTATATTATAATTTTAGAAAGAATTTTTATAAAATGATGAAACTGACTGGTATATGTCATCAAAGAATTGGTCTAAAAAGTATAAAGGCACTTTAAAATTATGTTTTACATGTAAATAAGAGGGGATGTTTTATCATGTTTGGTGGATGTGTAAAAATGGTAGAAAATTGGATTCAAATGCATATACTGATTCAAAAAATTGTAAAGATAAATATACCATTAAAACCAAAGGGGGGGGGGGAATTGTTGGATAAACAGTTATAAAAAATTGTGGAACATTGTTCTACATAAATAACTACAGTGAGATTATTGTATGCATAAAGATTGAAAGATCAATCAATTAGAATAGAGCTGAAAACGATCTCGGAGGTCTTCTTGTCCAACCCTTTACTCAAGCAGGAGACCCTAGACTTTTCTACAGAGGAGAGAGGGATTAGGCCTCATTAACCTGGAATAATTGCTCGACACTCAGCCCACAGTCCCCTCCTCAGGTCCTGCCCCATGCTGATGTCAAGCTGTCAACTCATGAAGCTCGGATAGGTAATATGCAACCATGACAAGGAATCTCCCCATGAGAAAGCCAGCAGCTACTCCTCCTTCCCTACTTATTTGGGACTACCTGCCAAGATGGCTAAATTACCGGTAACTTTGATCAGAGATAAGACAATAGCTACATTTATTGCTAACTGGAAAATCCTTGTAGACTTTTTGTGTGGAACAGAAAAAAATGAATTTGTGATTTATAGTTTTGATGATTAGGAAGTATGGACTACAGAAAGAAGAGAGTTATGTTCAGAGTAAGAGGTAATTTATGATTGTACTTAAAACTCTGAAAAGATTTCTTTGTATTTTTCTTCTTTTCTATTCTTTTTTCTATTCTTCTTTTCTTTCACTTTAAGCTTTCTCTTTGATTTTTCCTTTTCCTTTTCTGACTTTATATTAGTTAGTATTTTTTTTCTTTTTAAAAAATATTTAATAAAAATATTATTTTTTAAAAGAATACAAGGAAGAAAAAATCCCAAAAATCTTTTATGGCAAAAAGCAAAAGAAGTTAGTGTCACTTTACAAAACAGATTTTAAAGACATGTAATTCAAAAACTTTTTTACCATTTTATGAATAATGTTCTAATACTCTGTAAATTCCAACCTGTTCTGAATTTTTTAAAAATGGTATCCCCATTCTTTTATCTTGGCTCGTAGAAGAAAATTGGCTAGTACCCATTTCTCATGCTTATGCATTTTTTAAAACTAACTATCCTGGGAGATGCAGATTCAACTCCCTAGTCAATAACCTACCTCACAGGGCTGTTGTGCTGATAGGATGGAGCCATGTATACTTCCTTGAGCTCCTGAAGAAAAGGTGGGCTATAAATATAATCAATTATTCAGTCAATCAAGGCACATTCAACATTTAATACAAAATAATTCTATTTGAGTTTTCCCTTCTTTATTCCATATAAGAAAATGACTCCTTATATTTGAAAAGAAAGGAAATGTAAATATGAGTAGGAGAAAAATAAATTTTGTTTTCATACATCTGCTTTGGTATGCATAAACACCAAATTATATTCAACACAAGTAATAAATTTATTATATCTGCACCAAAACAACATTCAGATTACATATTTGTAAAATGCTCACAAATTAATAAAATGAGATTTACTTTCTATACTTTCCAGCATCATTTGTGCTGTTACTCAAAGAAAAAACATTTTTACCTAATTTGGGATAATTTAGCCAGATTTGGGAAGCACTGGGCTAGAACCTAAATTCTTATACATTTTTAGCCTGATTCATTCTGCTCTAGGCGTCTCCAGATTTACTTCAGCTCCAAGAGCTCCTTTGCACTGCGAACTAGGAAAGGTTGCTCAGTTCAGTCCAAAACTGTTGTTTCTTCCTAGTCTAGCGGGCAAATTGTATCTCTGTGGAACTCCCATTACAGCCCGAGCAACAACACAAGTGCCTCTGGAAGTCAAGAATAGCTATCCCATTTGATGGACTGATTGAATAGACCCATCCTCCCTGCAAAGTTTAGTAACCGTGGACACAGCACAGAGTGATCTGATCATGACAGGCGACAGGCTGCAACATCTCCAAACCTCAGCTCACATTACATCTGTCCTGAACCAGAAACTAGATCTAGCATATGTCTCTTGCATAAGTTGGCCCTGGAAGTTCAGGTACTGATCCATGATTGTTGCAGGAGTTATGAACTTCCAGGCCACCTCTGAGTCCATCCCCATTAAAAACATGTTTAAAATCCAATGCTGATCCAGATATGAGGTTGAGTAACTGCTACCATTGAACAGCAGGGAGATCAGTACAGCAGCTGATCCAATTTGTCCCTAGCTAGTACCCAACTAACAAATAAGGCTACACATGCAGTTATTTGTGGAATAGAAACTCTAAACTGCCACCAGAGTTTCCCAGATGACAATTCAATCCCCATGTCTCCATAAAGTGACGTAATTGTGGGAACTGTAAGATAGAACATTCAGATAGCATCAAGTTATCTACAGCTGGACTAAGAGATTAGAAAGATAAACTGTGCTTAGTACTGTATGAGAAATCAAAGGCTAACATGCAAAGAATAATATAGTACAAACTGTAGTTCCAACCATTAGTGGGCATATTCCATTGAAAATAGCAAGCATGTTTTTCTGCTTTATTAAATTACCTGGTGAGAAGAGATTTGACTATGGAGATCTGCCACAATAATAGTAGGTGATGACTTCACAACAGATTTATTGGTTGCTTGCTTGCTACCTTCTGCAGGGCTGTTCCTTTTGCTGCACTGTAGCTGCTGGGCTGTAATAGGTGTAGGATCAGATTTTGAAGTTGATGCCTCTGACTGAGCTTCAGTGAAGGTTACAGATCGTTTTTGATCCACTGGAGGTAATGAGCAGCAATAGATACACAAGGATCAAAAAAGAATCTGAATATGTGTCATCATTATATTAACAAAAGTAGTTGCTAATCTTAAAAGAGTGCTCCTGAAATTACTGCCTAAACAGATTTACATCAAACCTCCCATCCCAAATTGAAACTGATACCAGGAACTTCCTTGAAACTAATATGTTCATTTAGAACTAGAGGTTGGCATATTTTGGACCTTGGTGACTTCACAGAACTTTAAGGACCACACCTGTTCACAACAACAAGTCTTCTGTCTGTATCTTCTGTCTACAATTGCTTGAAGTCAGTGGTTTGGAAGGCCAGGGTACAGAATTACATACAGCACTGCCACTATCTGCTGCTGCTGTGTTTTCTATTATATTTATTTATGCATAATTATGTCTATATTTAAAACCATTGGGGAGATATTTGTATGGCTGGAATGCAATCTGTGAACATAATTTATTTAAAATAGAAAGGGAGAGGGAGAGAGCATGAGAAGAAATTATAAATAAAAATACAATTAAAGAAACAAATAACCAGGGATAATCTGCTTGACATCTCTGAGAGTTTTTTGTCCATCTGCATTTTTAACAAATCTTTTTCGATTTTTTTCATTTTTAAAAATACTAAAACATTTTTTTATTTAGCTAGCTGGAAAATAATAGCCCCTCAGATGCCAAAGCTTTCCCTTTCCCTTCCCTAGAATATTTTCAGAAAGGAGAGGCTGTGGCCAGCAGAGATGATGATTCTGTGAATTTCCTGTGAGACAAAATTGAAAGTTTTGAAACTAATTGGAGTCAAGGTTGGCTCACTCCTGGCTCCAATTAGCTCTTGGAGAAGTCATTAGGCTAGGGGCTCACATACTTTTTCCTCCCTGCACTTTGAATGTTTACATGTTATGTTCAATTAAACCATGGCAACATCTAATGTTTGTGTAGTATTATTTTAAGCAGACTGTGTTCTTCTATTGTTGTGATTTAGATGAAGTTCAGAGCACATTTTATGACCAATTCATGCAAAACTCCATGTAATCCCAAGGGGTTCACATACTTTTTCTTGCAACTGTAGCAACATTAAGGCTATAGATAGGCCATTAGGAAAAGGCAAACGTTCAAAATAAAGATTAAGGATAAGAGGTCTTGTGGAGCTAACATGTCTAGGAGATGTTCTCTCAGATATTTGCTTGCCCATTTAATAGATCTTCCTTAAAGTCATATTTCTATGCATATGCCACATTCCAGTGGGCACCATACTTGCAAATAAAATAAAGCTGCTACCAGCTTTTCTGTCACGTAATCCTCCACAACACACTTTAAGCCAATTTAATTTTCCAGATTATCTTCCATACTGCAGATCTATTTCAATATTAAAAGGATGTGTGTTTTTGTTTTATTTTTATAGTTTTCTCATGTATGATGTACACTGAAGATGGCATTTAATTTCGTTGTACGAGGTGCAATGATAATAAAATAAACTAAAAAAAAATAGCATATGTATGTCTATACTTTTTTGAGTTTATAGCTTTCACAAAACACTCAGCCAATGGACTTGCTTTTCTTTCATAGAACTGGACAATAGGGTGAGCCCTGCCCCTGAGTAGCTACCAGTCAAAATAGCAACAACAACAAAAATAACAACCCATTATACTTTTTTTATTTTTTTTTATTATTATTATTATTTATTAAACTTTTATACCGCCCTTCTCCTTTCAGACTCAGGGCGGTGAACAGCCAAAATAAAACATTTGTATATAAAGGTTAAAATAGTTATTTAAAATAAATTATATAAAATTTGGCCCATTAATTTAAAATATTTCAATTTAAGATCAGTGTCAATTTAAAACCAAGATAAAATCAGGCCAGCCCAGCTAACTGAAAGAGGTGAGTTTTTAGGGCCCGACGAAAAGTCCGGAGGTCTGGGATCACTCGTATCTCTGGGGGTAGATTGTTCCAGAGGGTAGGTGCCACCACAGAGGCGGCTTTCCCCCGGGGGGTCGTCAGCCGGCATTGTCTGGCTGATGGCACCCTGAGGAGGCCCTCTCTGTGGGAGCGAACTGGCCAGTGGGAGGCAATTGGTGGCAGAAGGCGGTCCTGTAAGTACCCTGGCCCTAAGCCATGGAGCGCTTTAAATGTGATCAACACTTTGAAGCGCACCCGGAAATCCACTGGAAGCCAATGCAGCTCACGCAGGAGAGGAGTCACATGGGAGCGCCCCATCGCTCCCATAATCCCCCGCGCGGCCGCATTCTGCACCAGTTGGAGCCTCCGGGTGCACCCCAAGGGGAGCCCCATGTAGAGAGCATTACAGTAGTCTAGACGAGTAGTGACGAGAGCTTGAGTGACTGTGCGTAAGGAGTCCCGATCTAGAAAGGGACGCAACTGGCGTATCAGGCGAACCTGATAGAAAGCCCCACTGGCCATGGCCGTCATATGCTCTTCTAAAGACAGCCGTAAGTCCAGGAGGATGCCCAAATTGCGAGCCCTTTCCGTGGGGGCCAGTGATTCGCCCCCCAATAACCAGCAATGGTGCCAGCTAGCTATACCGGGACGCTGGCAGCCACAGCCACTCGGACTTGGAAGGGTTGAGTCGAAGCCGGTTTCTCCCCATCCAGACCCGCACGGCCTCCAGGCACTGAGACATTACTTCCACGGCATCATTGGGATGGTCTGGGGTGGAGATGTACAGCTGAGTATCGTCAGCGTACTGGTGGAACTCCACCCCAAAACCATGGATGATCTCACCCAACGGCTTTACATAAATGTTGAACAGGAGTGGTGAGAGGACTGACCCTTGTGGCACCCCGCAAACAAGGCGCCTCGGGGTCGACCACTGCCCCCCTGTCAACACAGATTGCGACCGGTCGGAGAGATAGAAGGAGAACCACCGCAAAACGGTGCCCCCCACTCCCAATCCCTCCAACCGGCGCAACATGATACCATGGTCGATGGTATCAAAAGCCGCTGAGAGATCTAACAGGACCAGGATAGAGGAATAACCCCTACCCCGAGCCCTCCAGAGATCATCCACCAACGTGACCAATGCCGTTTCCGTGCTTTACCCAGGCCTGAAACCGGACTGGAGCGGATCTAAATAGACAGCTTCATCCGGGTACTGGGGAAGCTGCCACGCCACTACACTCTCAACAACCTTCACAATAAAACGAAGGTTGGAGACTGGACGATAGTTAGCCAAAACAGCCGGATCCAGAGAGGGTTTCTTGAGGAGGGGCCTCACCACCGCCTCTTTCAAGGTGGCCAGTACGACACCCTCACTCAAAGGAGCGTTGATAATCCTCTGGAGCCAGCCTCATGTAACCTCCCAGGAAGCCAGCACCAACCAGGAGGGACACGGGTCCAATAAACATGTGGTCACGTTCAGCCGTCCCAAGATCTTGGCCACATCTTCGGGAGCCACAGGATCGAACTCCTCCCAAGTAACACTCTCAAGACCTGCCTCAGTCATCCCATCTGAACTAACCCAGTCAGTGGCCAAGTCTTCCCGAATCTGAGTGATCTTATCATACAGATACTGTACAAAATTCTCAGCTCGGCCCTGCAAGGGGCCATCCCGTGCTCCCAGATGGAGGAGGGAGTGGGTCACCCTAAACAGGGGGGCTGGGTGGTTCTCTGATGACACGATAAAAGCGCTACTAGGTAGGTCTTGATATGAGACCTTACTAGTGTCAGGTCAGATTCGGATTGGCTGGCCCTCCAACCGCTCTCTAGGTGTCTTTTCCAGCGCTTCATCTCTTTCAGCTCCTCGGTAAACCAAGGAGCTAAATGAGTTCAGTGCTGGGTCAGAGGCCGCAAAGGCACGACACGGTCCAAAGCACTGGCGGCCGCACTATCCCAGGCAGCACTAAGTCTTCAGCCGAGTCGTGAGCCAGAGTCTCAGGAAATGGCCCAAGCTCCATCTGGAATCTGTCAGGATCCATCAGGCGCCTGGGGCGGAACCACCTGGTCGGTTCCGCCTCCCTGCGGCGGGGTGAAGTGGTTAGAAAGTCTAGTCGAAGGAGCGAGTGGTCAGACCATGACAAGGGTACGGTAACTATATCCCCTGTATTGAGGCCACTTGACCACTGACCAGAGACAAAAACTAAGTCCAGAGTGTGCCCACCTATGTGAGTGGGGCCGTGAATTAATTGAGTCAGGTCCATGGCCGTCATGGAAGCCATGAACGAGCTTTATGTTCTGCGAGATTCCCCCCTCTCACAGACTTGGCCCTCCTTGTTATCGAGGGCCTATCTTGATGATGGGTTCTGGAACCCCGAGAGATGGCATGCGGCAAAGAAGAACTTGAGGTTTTTTTAAAGTCGGTTTTTAATTAATATTTTAAGGGGTTTGGGGGGGACCAGGGTGGGTTTGGGGGGAAATCCACCGGGCTCAAGACCAGGCCCGGGACAGGGCTATGACACTAGGGACACAGAATCGGAGGTCAGGGAGGGGGTTGGAGTTCCACTCAAGGAGGGCTGTTCTATCATTACAATGAGTGGGAGGGGCAGATACGGTGGAAGCAGGGGGCCATATTATGTTCGGGGAGGGCGCACTCGCTACCTTAGAGTGATTGTGCACTCCGATCCCCAAGGCTCTGCTTGTTTCCCAGGTTGTTCAGATTCTCAGGGCCAGAGCTTCCGGTTGATGTTGTGCAATGCCAGGTCCATTGTAAATAAAGCCCCCCTCATCCATGATCTTATTCAGGAGGGGGGAGCAGACCTGGCAGGTATCACGGAGACCTAGCGATTCATTTTATTTTCATCCAAATAAAATGCATCGCTAGCTCCCTATAACCCATTTATTTTTGTACGGTGATTTACAAAAACCAGATATTTCTGAGAAAAAGCAACACAAACTCTAAAATATATAAATATCCTCAAAATCCTCAAAACATTTCTAGTAAATATCATGCTGGCTGCTAGTGAATTCTGAGTTCTTCTGATTTGTGAAGACTGCAGAACACTAGCTGAAGCTGATAATGCTAGACAATTTATAATTCAGGTAGAGAAAGGTTTATTTCATTTGCAAAAATGATGGGAGGGTGAGGCATATAAATCACATCTGAGATAGATCCCTCTCTCTGGGCATTTTTACACTGCTTGTCTAATGTGCATAAGCCAGCTAGAAATGTTACCAATTTCAGAAACCCCTTTTCAGATTTCATCCCCTTAATATATTTACGGGTTGGTAATGGCCTAGTATTCTATCTGGATAATGGTTACCACAACTCTTGTGGTTGGTGGATTCTCCTGTTTCTTTACCTATCCTGGAAAAGTTAAAGGGAAAAAAAGAAAACACAACTGTTTTTTCTGTCATTTGTGTAGAAGGGGCAAGTGACAGAATTCTTGTTATCGTTACTTGATTAAAACAACTTGGAAACAAAGATAAATTCATAGTTTCACTGTTCCATCAGTCACTTTGTAAAGAAAAGAAGAGCCAAAAGGTGAACCCAATCGCGTCATTTGAATTGACATAAATCAGAAAGCTACTTTTGACTCAGAAGGGGGCGGGGAGGGAGGACCAGGAAGACATTGACTCCCTAGTGGACTGGGTGCAGGAAGAGTACAAAAGGGCATGTTCCTACTTTGAGATACTCTCAATAAACCTATACTTTTGTTGGGTCAAGCTTGTGCAGATCAGCCCTTTGTTGTAAGAACTACTTGTAGAAAATAAGTTCTAGAAGATGGTTAATATGGATGTGGGAAAATCTACTGGCACTTCATGAATAAATGACTAATTTATTATAATTATAAATAATATAAATTTAGTTATATGTTAATTCGAAACAGAGAAGACTTTCCTTCCTAATGTAAAGTATTTTTTGTCATATAATGAATTTATGATTTTTGACCTAGGCTTTTACAAAGTGTTAGGATCATGCTAACAAAGATGTTTCATAGCCATTAATTAATTGAATGACTGATACATTAATTGTAAGGACATGCCCCAGCTACTCCCTCAGAAAAGCATGACTCTTGAAACAATTGGTTATCAAAAGGAACTTTTACTGAGAAAAAGTGATTGCAGAGAAGTCAGGTGGAATCTGAAGTTCCTGCGCAAAGCATTAAGCTATTCTTCCCAATTCAAACACCACCTCCCCTTCACCAGTACACCAGTAGCCAATACAATACCACACAGGTGTTTTGACATTAACTTGATAGTAGTTCATCCCCAGGATGCAGCAAACTTGGTGTCAGGCTAGAACCGGCTGGGAGGAAGCCCATCTGTCTTCAAGATAGCCCCCTCACCCTAAATCCCATGCTGTTACAGCAAAAGTGAAAGCCTGCAACCCTGATAGCCTCCTCCCCCACCTCCTCCATCAGAATGGCAGCAACCCAACAGGTGACCTGACATTGATATATGTGGAAACCAGTTACATTTTAAAACTTAGAATACTATGAACGTTTCCTCACCAGTTGGTTTTGTTTTGGGCTGTATGCTTCTACGTGTTGTTGAAAGTCGTGCTCCATGACGACTATGAGGTTCAGTTTGGGTTTTCTGGCGTGATAAAAGAGGCCTCCTTAGCTAGAAAGCATAGATGCAATTGAATTAGATAAGGAAATTCCGATATTTGCAAATACTTACATCAGTATTTTCCTCCCATCTATTCATATCATGCCCTAATTCAGAAATCATTCTTGTTTCAGAAAGTCCACCAGATTCCTTAATATAAAATCTCTTAACAAATTCCCTTAACAAGTTACATTTTTTTAAAAAAATTATTTATATGCCGCCCTTCTCCGGAGACTCAGGGCAGCTTACAATGCGTTAAGCAATAACCTTCATACTTTTGTACATTTTTTATACAAAGTCAGTTTATTGCCCCCACAATCTGGGTCCTCATTGACTTTTTTCATCCAATTGAATACAGCCTTGTTCTGAACTCACCTGTCTTAGACCTCTTTTTCTCCCTAATGGTTGCTGAAGAAGGAGATTGTGGTGTCCAGGTTCACTCTGCACACTCGCTACCCTGTGTAAGTGTCAAGAATATGAGCATGACCACAGAATAACACAGACTAGAGAAAGATTTTCTTTGCAAATGTTGTTAAACAATAATGACACAGTCACTTCAAAGATACGGTACCATCTTTGAAGGTTATGAGAGACTATTTAAGTTTTATACGAAGAGTAATGGCACTGAAGATCCTATCATTGTCCGAAGTCTATTTTTAACCAAATAATGATGCCTTCCATTCTACAATTTTCTCCCTTCTTTGACATAACAGATCAAGGGAGGACAATAATGAGGATGCAATTTTAAAGCCTTAGCTTTAAACATTATATTGCAAATGTTAAATATTAAATTGAAACATATTTTCTTTGTAATTAGATTTGATAGGTATGCCATAGTTTTGAATAATTGGAGTTCAATACACAACAAAATGAATGATGAACACAGTTGACAAAGGTTTAACTCACAGCATTGACACAGAACTTAGGGAAGAAGTTACCACACTGAACATATACTTGCAATTTCAAGTCACATTAAATAAGCACATTTTAGAAAAAGTAATTGGGATTTAATTATTTATAATCTTATTTATAGCCCACTTTTAAACTTTGTGAAGGAATTAAAAAGCTAACAGAGTTTCCAGAAATGTCCCCTAAATGGTAATGTCCTAAACTATACAGAGCTTTCACAATCACTACCAATACAAATTAGGCACAAAAAGCAATTGGCATTTTTGGATTCTTTAAAAACTGGATTTAACGAATTATAAAAGGAGTCGGTATACTTTCATAATGAAATAGGCAGGAATATCTTACTATAGCAATTATTTTTAATCTTCATGTATATTAAAAACTAGATCCCTTAATCTATTTGCTTTCTTGCCAGCATTTTAGTGGAAGACACTGATATTAGGAAAACAAGCAATTCTTATCCTAATAGTAAACCAAAAGATTGCTTTTTAGTGGCTAAATGCATATAATCCAACCTTTACATATGCCATCAGTAAGCCCTATATACAATTTAACATTCTTGACAACAAATTCATATGATGGCATGCATTATTTTTACGCTTTTGGCCTCTTTAGTTAGTCATAAACTATCTCTCCCTATTTTCAATGTAAAAATTTAATAAGCAATAGAAGTATGAATGTCTCAGCCAATGTCATGTGAGTTGGACTGAGAGAGAATGACTGGCATAAACTCACCCAATTATCTTTCATGTCTAAAGCGGGACTAGCATTTACAGTCTCCTGGTTTCTAGCCTGATGGCTCAATATTTTGAACCATCTGGCTGTTTATTATCAGATGTTTTATTTTATTTATTGCTTTTAAGAAAATGAGTAAAATATAAAATGCCATCATTTTGCAATACTTTGGCAGTATCTGTTCCATAAACATGCTGTGGTTAATCAATGCATAAGGCACATGAGGAATTCTAAATCTATATCTCCTTGCTTTAAGATAGGTCTCCTCTCCAGGGGGATACTAATTAATAATAAGTGTTAATCAAGTCTAAGAGAAATCTGGGCTGAATGTGACAAATAGCCTTAGAACAAAATTAGTCAGCCAGGCCATACTTCTTCAATTTACAAAATAGCAATATGAAAACTTGAAAGCAGACTATTATGAAAGACAAATGTGTATCAGAACATACAAACTGATACACATTTTTCCAAGATTTTAAAATTAACTACCGGTAATAGTAACCAACTAAAAATACCCTATACTAACTGAAAATAATAGCGATGATTAAAATGGACAATAGTAATACTGCACTCACTGTATGGAATTGATGCACAGATATTAGATACCTGACCAGAGCTGCAGAATTCTGATACCATAGCTGTTATAATAAAAGTAATAAAGCAGTAATAAAAATAGGTTAGATCTAAATGGTGTATGTTTCTTAGTCGGATGTACCTGATATGGCTGCCACCAACCTTGCAAGTCTGAATACTACTGTCAGGTATGCTTCCTTCAAAGTCCAGGAAAGAAAGACCCAGATTCCATTGTTTATAGAGAAAGGTACTTTTACTAGAAGATGAAGTGAACACAACCAAAGGAAAGCTGAAACTAAAGGCAATAGGCGCAAAAAGTGCATATACAAAGCTTCCCCTCCCACTGTCCATCGTAAATCATCCAATCCAAAGGTCTTTCAGGGGTCAGGTGGAAGCACATCTGGCACCGTCATCAATCAGGAATGCGACGACAGTTGCCCGACCCCTTCAAAGATATAGTTTCGTTTCTTCTTGACTTTCAATTTTCTCCTCCAGCTTGCTTCCCTAGCCCCATGGTCCCTAGCTCTCCCCCCTCCCGTTACTGAATCACTCATTCAGCATGAGATATTGGGAAATGTTTCCAAGCCACCAGATATTGCATTTTACCGTGGTGCTTTCTATAGTCCAAAATTTCTTTAGCCTCAAAATGCTGTTCCCCTTCTATCAGAATGGGGACCGGAGGAGAACCCTGGTCCGGACGCAGAGGGGACGAGCGTTCTGGTTTCAGCAAACTAACATGAAACACAGGGTCAATTTGTCTCAAAGTTTTGGGCAGTTCCAATACAACTGTGACTGGGTTGATAAGTCTAGTGATTGGGAAAGGACCCACATACTTGGGTCCGAGCTTTTTTGATTTCTGGGAAGTCTGTAGATATCTGGTGGAAAGGTAAATCCTGTCACCCACTTTGTACACGTGTGCTGGGCACCGTTTTTTGTCAGCTTGTGTTTTATGTGCTTGGTGTGCGTCTAAAGCTTTTCGGGTTACTGCCCAAGTACCCCGTAGCTGTTCGATCCACTCAATCAAAGAGGGGTTCTGTGGGTCATCCTGTGGTAACTCAGGGATTGGAACAAACTCTTGGCCAGATGCTACCTTAAACGGAGTGAATCCGGTGCTGCTATGTATGGAGTTATTATATGCCACCTCCACGATAGGTCCACCCAGTTGTCTTGCTGATAATTTACGTAACATCTCAGGTACTGTTCTAACACGGCATTGGTTCTCTCACAAGCCCCATTTGTCTGAGGGCAGTGGGCGGAGCTTAACCCCTGGGCGGAGCCTATCAACTTTTAAAAACTCCTTCCAAAAGTTGGAAGTAAATTGCACACCCCTGTCTGAGATTATGCGTTTTGGAGCTCCATGTAATCGGTAAACATGACGATTAAAACAATTTTGCAAGGGTTTTAGCTGAAGGGATTTTAGAACAGAGGATGAAATGCACTTGTTTGGAAAACAAATCGGTTTCTGCCCAAATAACTATGCACCCCTCACTGTCTGGTAGGTCAACAATAAAATCCATGGATATCTCTTTCCAAGGAGCATTCGGCCTTGCCACACTCTGAAGTAAACCAGGTAGCTTTCCTGGAGGTCTCTTAGCTGAGGCACACTGGACAGCTAGCTACATATGCCTCTATGTCCTTTTTGAGTGCAGGCCACCAAAATTGTCTTTTAACAAGGTGTAAAGTTTTAACAAATCCAAAGTGTCCCTCCGCCTTGGCATCATGAGCATACTGCAACACTGTTACTCTTAAATTGGCAGGAACATACAGCTTGGCCCCAATCCAAGCTAGTCCATCACGGAGGGTGCATTCATTCAAGTGGTTTTGAAACCATTCATCAGTTTTCAGGGCTTCTCGTAGTTTCTGAAGTAAATCGCCCGAGAGGCCTGGATTGGTTTTTTCCTGCGCCCTGGTAGTCACCGGTGCTGCTAGCTGTGTCAAAGGGATGATGGGTCGAATCACTTCCACATTGGTGCTGCTGTATTGGGGCAATCTGGAAAGTGCATCCGCCATGAAGTTCTTTCCACCAGGAAGGTAGAGTAGAGTGAAATTAAACTGGTTGAAGTGCTGGGCCCAACGAACTTGTTTTGGTTACAACTTATGCAGTGTTTTCAATGCCTCTAGGTTTTTATGGTCAGTCCAAACCTCAAAAGGATGTTTTGCTCCTTCCAGGAACTGTCTCCACATTAACAACACCCATCACACTGCAAAAGCTTCCTTTTCCCATATGGCCCATCTTCTTTCGGTTTCTGACAATTTACGGGACATGTAAGCACAGGGTTGTAATTTCCCTTCTGCGTTATTTTGTAGAAGTACTGCTCCCACGGCCACGTCGCTTGCGTCAGCCTGTACTGCAAAAGGTTCTTCCCTGTTCAGATGTTTAAGGACTGGTTCAGCAGCAAACAGCCGTTTCAATTTTTCAAATGCCGCCTGACAGTCCATAGTCCATTCAAGGAGCCGTGAGGGCTTTGGTTTTACTTCACCTTTTGTTTTCAAAAGGTTTGTTATTGGCAGTGCGATTTTGGCAAACGAGGGAATAAACTGTCTATAGAAGTTAGCAAATCCCAGGAAACTCTGTAGTTGTTTGCGGGTGCGTGGCGCGGCCCATTCCAATACAGCTCGAACCTTCCCAGGGTCCATCTCTATACCCTCATGTGATATGCGATACCCAAGATAGTCAATTTTGCTTTGGTGGAACTCTCACTTAGAAAGTTTGGCATATAGTTCAGCAACCCTGAGTTTCTTCAGGACAGTTCGCACCAATTTCACATGATCGTCCATGTTCTCGGAGTAGATAAGAATGTCACCCAAGTAGACCAGCACCCCCTTATACAAGTGCTCATGCAGTACTTTGTTAATCAATTGCATGAATACAGTAGGGGCTCCCTGTAGCCCAAAAGGGAGTACTCTGAATTGGAAACATCCCAGAGGGCAATTAAATGCTGTTTTCCATTCATCTCCCTCTTTAATTCTCACTCTATAGTATGCCTCCCGTAAGTCAAGTTTGGTGAAGACTTTTCCCTTTCCTAAGTGCGCTAGCATGTCTTTCATGAGCGGTAGGGGGTAAACGTTTTCCATGCAAATGGAGTTGAGGTTCCTATAATCAACTATCAAACAGAAGGAGCCATCTTTCTTTTCCCAGAACATTACCGGCGCCGCCACCCTTGGTCTGGCTGGTTGGATAAACCCCTGTTCAAGGTTTTTATCAATGAAGTTTCGCAATTCCCCTAGTTCTTGGGGGGGTCATGGGGTAGATTTTAGGCTTAGGGAGCTTCACCCCGGGAGTATTTCAATGGTACAGTTTGTAGCTCGGTGGGGAGGTAGCACATCTGAGGCCCTTTCACTAAAAACCTCACGGAGGTCCCAGTATTCCTTTGGAATCTTCTCCTCCCCTTTGATGTGGCCTATTGCCACTTCCGCCCTTTCGGGTCTTATTCCGTTCTCCAGGGGGGCTTCTTCCCTCTCTAATCTCGGTTTTCTGGTGCGAATACGCAAGATCTCCATCTTCCAGTTCACCCGTGGATTCCATCTGCGGAGCCAGAGCAGTCCAAGTATGAGGGGTCGTTCCATGCCAGGGGCCACAATAAATCTAAGAGTCTCTATGTGATCCCCCAGCTGTATTTCAATGGGTTCAGTCATAAAGCTGGCTGGGCCCCTCCTGCAAATGATCCGTCCAACTGACAGAACGCAATGGGTGTTTTTAGCGTTTTTAGCCTCAAGCCCATTTTCTCTACCACCTTTGGGCTAATTATGCACCTGGTGCACCCAGAGTCTAATAAGGCTAATATCTGCGCATGTGTCCCTGTAGATGGCACCCTTATTTCTATGGGGATAAGCAGGGGGTCTTCGGTATGACTCACCAGATCATCGGAGTCGGAGTTGGAGTCTGTCCCGCTGTCGTCTGCGGTGGTCGGAGTTCCCAACTCACCCTGGTTACAGGGAGCAAACTCAACGACTTCTCCTTTCAGGGCGGTTGCATGAGCTTTTGCAGGTGCTTTGTCAGCCTTCTTGGGTTCCGAGCCGGTAGATTTTGGCACTGGCTTGGAGAAGCATTCAGTGGCTCGATGGCCTTCCTTTCCACATTTGAAACACGTGAAGGGCTTCGATTTAGGTTTGAATTCCGCTCTACCCCTGGCTGTCTTGGGCGCTCCTTTGTGGTAGAAGGAAGAAGACGTGTCTTGCACACGGCCTCCTCGGAGTCGGCTTTGGGCCAGTTCGATCTCCACATCTTCAGCTACTACGTATCAACTCTGCAAGTCATCGGGGACCCCCCGGGCTCTGCAGTCTTTATATTATTTCCTCATTCAGCCCCATCCTTGAAACTCTCCAGTAGGGCTGTTTCTGACCACCCTGTCATGTAGGGTGCCACTCGTGAAACTCTTGTAGCAGTATTCTGCTACTGATCTCCGGCCCTGCTCGATACCCTTCATTCTGAGTCTCGCCTTCCACTCAGCTAGATGGTCTTCGAAACACCTCCTCAGGGCCCCCATAAACTGGTTGTAATTTCTCAGCAGGGGGGAGTTATTATTGTGGAGGACTACCATCCAGTCAGCGGCTACCCCTTCTAAGACGTTAGTTAGTGACGTTAGTGACGCATCTCACTCGTGCTGCATCTGATGGGTAGTCCTCCCCCCAGTCCTGCATGTGGTTCCATACTTGGGTCAGGAAGAGCCCCAAGGTCTTCAGATTCCCATCATATTTTCTGGTTAGGGGGGGAATTTTTGGTTTTTTGCACCTGCGGGGTGGGGCCTGCAAGGCCGGGGGTCCCTGGGCTGCTGCAGCCCTCACTTGGGCTCCCGAGGCCTGAGATGTTTCTTCCCCACCTTCCTCTTCTTCTCCCCCACAGGCTGCCTCTTCTGGATCCTTCCTGGGGTAGTCTCCTCCCTTCCCCACAGGGAACCCATAAGACTCACGGCTTTTCCAGCTCTCTTCAACCTCACGGAGGAGTTGTAAAGCTTGCTCCATCATGAGGCTTTCCTTTTGCTCTTGCAGCCACACTGCCTCTCCTTTACGGGATCTGGAGCTGGTTACTCCCAGGGGGGTCCTTCCCAGGTTTGGCAATCTTCCTCCTCTTCTGGACCACTGAGCTTCCTCAGGTTCCTCTCTCAGCCGAACCTTTTCTAACCATTCTGCCGCCTTCTTTTCTGCTTGTGAGTTTCAGCTTAATGTCAGGTATGCTTCCTTCAAAGTCCAGGAAAGAAAGACCCATACTCCATTGTTTATAGAGAAAGGTACTTTTACTAGAAGATGAAGTGAACACAACCAAAGGAAAGCTGAAACTAAAGGCAATAGGCGCAAAAAGTGCATATACAAAGCTTCCCCTCCCACTGTCCATCATAAATCATCCAATCCAAAGGTCTTTCAGGGGTCAGGTGGAAGCACGTCTGGCACCGTCATCAATCAAGAATGCGACGACAGTTGCCTGACACCCCCCCTTCAAAGATATAGTTTCGTTTCTTCTTGACTTTCAATTTTCTCCTCCAGCTTGCTTCCCTAGCCCCATGGTCCCTAGCTCTCCTCCCTCCTATTACTATGGCAGCCAAAGCAGTAAAAGCAGAGGCTGACAACTACCTTTCCTCCCTCTTTTATCTTCATGAGAATTAGGGGGGGGGGCTGTTTGTGTCTGAGGTGTTATCCCAAATTACTTTCTTGGCCTGGGCTCAAGTATTGTTTATCTGATCATTCGTCTTGATAGCAGATCATTCTGACTTTCAAGGCCATACTCTTTGTGACATTAACAACATCTATAGGCCAATGGTGGGCTGCAAATTTTTTAACAACCGGTTCTCTGCCCTAATGACTGGCTGGGTGGGCATGGCCAACTCAATGTCACTTCCATCGAGGGGTGCTTCGCCTCGCCTGCCCTCTCATGACCATGGGGATGCTGCAACTGTCGTAAGTGTGAAAAATGGTCGTAAGTCACTTTTTCAGTGCCCTTGTAACTTTGAATGGTCACTAAATGATCTGTTGTAAATCAAGGATTACCTGTACAAAAATACAAAAAGCTTTTTTGCTTGCAAAAAGCTGCCCTAAATACCAGTCATTAGATTAGAAATGGGAGAATACACACTGAACATCAATGAGTCACAGCCGTCATGGAAACCTAAACTATTCTGAATATCTCCCTTTTCCTCAACAATGTCTGCAACCCGGAGTTATAAATCAGGCAGGTTGCCAGAGCACATTGAGGAATTAAAATAGTTAAAATACAAGGATAACTATCAGCAGCCAAGTTACTCTTGCTCATAAAGAGAAACCCTTTAGCAGAGAGGTCATTTAAGCTTTCCAGAAAGAGGGTGGGCATATTTGAGCTACAAAATGCCCAGCTAAAGAGACAAATTAACAAATTAACATCTTGAGTGAGGGCTATTTCCATTCTGCCTTTGTTCAGACCTTGCTGCAGGGAATTTTTGCCTATGAATAGAGCTATCTGTCTCTTTATCTCTTAAGTGCTGACCTCTTTTGTGGGCTATTAAGGAAAGTGGGGGCTGCTTTTTCCCCTCTAAGAAAACATATTTCTCCATTTCTCATTCAGGGAAATATATTCTTCCCTTTTAATATTTCTCAAAATATTTCATTCTTCTAGGAGAGTGGTGGGTGCTAACTTTCTACAATTGGTGTCATGTTACTATGCCATATTATCATGAGAGAAAACTAAAACAAATTGGAAAGAGGATCAAGTTATTATCAGTGAGCAATCATGTGCCTTGCCCACTCCAAAGCAATGCAAAAGACTCCTGTCCCAAAAGTGCTTTGTCAAGAGGCAATTGGACTTTCTGGAAACCAAGAAAGTCCAGTTGCCTCTTGAAAAAAGCAACTTTGGAACAACCATAACCTGGATGACTGAAGAATCCCCATAGACAAGAGATTCCTGTGCTCAGTGAACTGACAAAGACAGTTTCTCACCCAGGAGAAGCAATCATTAGATCCATTTGCACCACTTAAAGATACCAGCTGATCTCACTCACCTCACAAGATATCCTTAGGTAATCATCCAGATTTAAGGAAAGATCACATGCCCCCAGAAAGGCAGTAAAACAAAATCAGACAGAATGCCAAACTGCATCCTGCCTCTCAGCCATTTCTATGGCTTTGCCAACCCTTCTATAAATAGCTGTTCCAGCCGTGTTGGAAGTATACTCCAAAAAGCTTAAAACAACCCTTTAACAATCTTTAAGAAAGGCAAGCCCCAGGAATAAAAGTACCACAAAAAACTCAGGGGGCAGGGGGAAACTCCAGAGAAGCTCAGTCTTACAGACAGAAAGTCTGGGCATAAGCCTTACAATGTAACAAGCTTAACCCAGAGGCAGTTTCTGAAAACATTTAAAGCAGCAGGGCAATTAAGATAAGGATTAGGCTAGAAATACATGCATACCTGAATGTTTCCTTCCTGCCTCCCTTGCAGGATTAGTCCTGTAAAGTGGGAAAAGATTTCTTCCAACAACCGGTTCTCTGAACTGCTCAGAAAATTAACACCTGGTTCGCAAATATATCATTATTTGCTCTCCTGACTAATTCTGGTACTGCCCGCAATTTCACGGATGATGGGAATAGAAAAAAGATGGGCCACATATTGATATTGTTATATCTGATGATTAATTGTCATGAAGGAGCCTGAATGGCGTAGCAGGCTAATGCCTCCTATTAAGGCAGCATTTAACAGCCAACTGCCTGCAATTACTGCGAGTTCTAATCTCACCAGGCTCAAGGTTGACTCAGCCTTCCATCCTTTCTAAGGTGGATAAAATGAGGACCCAGTCTGTGGGGGCAATAAGCTGACTTTGTATAAATATACAAAGTATGAAGGCTATTGCTTAACACATTGTAAGCCGCCCTGAGTCTCCGGAGAAGGGCGGCATATAAATATAAATTTAAATTTTTTAAAAAATCTGAATTTGAATGAACTTGAAATGCAAATAATTTAATACATAAAATGGCTAAGTGGTATGATCCTTTTTCTATACCAGAGCTGAACCTGAAAACCAGCTATGAATAGTGGAAAACTGCTCCTGTTCCACTCTATTAACATCTTAACTGGACTAACAACTCCTCCTTATAATATTTATAATTACACAGTGCAGATGAATGTTACTTGGTATTTTCACCATCTTAAGTTTCTGAGGAAGACAAGTTATTTATAAGAAAGCAGTTTCATAGCCAGGCACCTAATTGTGAAAAATCCTACACAACTATATTTATAGGAGATTATCAAGCTAGTGTTATATAGTAGAATCATACCTTCAGATACTTATTCAGATTCAGTCCCTGAGTGGTCTTTGCAAGCCATTGCTTTGTTTGGTTTTTAAATTGATTTAAGCAGATAATGGTATAATAAATGATGCTAAGAATAACAATAATACAAGGATGCTCAGTTGAATATATCCTTAGGTGCTGCTCCATACATAAGACATTCCAATGGAAACCTAGAGAGCCCTTTATATTGTCTTTTTAATTTTCCTAGCATTATCAACTTTTAAACAAGTTTAGAGGGAATAGATTTTTTGTCTAGAAAAAAATTCCCACAGCTAATTCTACCCAAATTCAGATGAAAACAATAATTCTTTTAGACATCTGTTTGCTCTCTCTCATTTAATATTTAAATATTAATGTTTTAAAATTGTCATCAGGTTATTTCATTTTAAAAATTGAAAGATGGAAAGTAAACATAAGCAACCTAATAAGTGGTTACCTTCCATATAAGTGGGGGTACTATTCCTAAGCATACTGACTTAATACAATAAAATATTAGTAATTTATAAGTACTAAGTACTTTTTATTATTTGGTCATCTATACAATGTCTACTATTGCCTGATGGTAAAAAAAAAATCCATTCTAATTAATCCTATGAATATTGTCCACTATATGAAAATGTGGTTCATATTTATTTTGAGTTAAGTTGCCTTTGGAAAAAAAATCTTCAAATGCAATCCTATCTATTGGATTTCACAGAAATAATATAGCAATTACAAAGTAAATAAATTCATTATCATAATCTCCTGCATAAAGTTACTAATTAAATTTTTTTTTTCAGATTTATTCCCAAATTTTGACAGCCCTGTTATTTCTGGTACATCCTACATATCTATCCAGAAAGTTATGCTACTAAAGTGGTGATTTGGTGGCTCAGTGGATAAGACACTGAGCTTGTTGATCAGAAAGGTCGGCAGTTCAGCGGTTCAAATCCCTAGTATAGGTCTCCTGTGTGAGCAGGAGGTTGGACTAGATGATCTCCAAGGCTTCCAATTCTTGTTACTGTTATGTTATTGAAGTCAATGGGGGCTTCAGATAAGTTTATTGTCAGGGTTCCAAAGGATGCCCTAAATTAAATCATTTTTTCATTTAATACTTGTTCAGAAACATCAGGGTGTTTGATTCATATTTTAAATTCCTACTTTCTATACACAAAAGTGTATTTTTCTCTCCCACATATGTTTTCACATCATGACTGTAAGATTGATTCATGTGGCTGGGGCAAATTAACATAAATTCATAGATCTTTGTGAATTGTGAGAATAATCAATGTGGCAAACCCAATGATATGTAATCTCCTGTTTTTAATATCTAAAAACAATGACAAATTAAAGCAAAGAAGTAATTCCCAATAATCCCACTTGCCTGACTGATCGAGTATTAAAGAAGGCAGCAGTCTTTGCACAGCTGATACAATTTTCTATAACAGTTTTCTATGGGGAAAAATAGGAGTCTTCCTAGCTATAGTGGATCAGTTGAGAGGCATCAGCACAGTAAAACAGTAACTATGATTCAAATGACTGAACTGAATATTAAAGGTACAGTCATCCCATTACATCTTAAAAATAATAAACTTTAAAGGCATTATGTCTGTCTTATTTCTTGTAGAAGGAGGGTGTTTTAATTTCAAAGAATACATTGCCAGATGTCAGATTTCAAGAAAACATGTTCTTTTTTCGCTGGGGACATGGGCTAAAGTTTGATTAAAGCTTGAAGCTGTCATCACAATAAGGATATTATATTAACCAATTACATCCGCTTATTTCTGCAATCTCTCTTTAGTAGCCAGAAGCATTACATTTATAACTAGTTACAGGCAAAAAAAGGAACAAGAGCTGAAAACAAGGTTCCTCTTGGGGGTTTTTTCCCCTTCACTTTCCTGAGAATAAATAATTGCCTTCTTTAGAAGGTGAAAGTAAAATCCAGATAATCCACTTTCATACAGGTAGTCCTCAATTTACAGCTGTAATGGAGCCTGCCCATCATGGGCGTAAATCATGATAGTCATTAAGTGAACACCACAGTTAAGCAAACATTGCGGTTTTTAATGAAACAATGGTTTGCTATGGGTGTGATTTTATTGAAAACTGGAAGTAAATGGCAGTTTTCGGCATAATTGTCCTAACGCCATGGGAACATGAGACCCTGCAAATTGCTGTAAATGGGCCATGTTGCCAAATTAGAACTTTGAATCTGGGTTGTAAGTAACCCTAAGATAGGACTGGCGAAACTGATAGTGGGTTGAGGACTAACTGTAATATAAAGAGCATTGTAATCAAGCCATTTACAAAAAGAGCTGATATAATATTGACAAGCACAAACTGCTAACTCTGTACAACCATATCATTATGATTAATCTATATGGACACTAACCTAATGTGTATATAAGATTAACATAGTAGTTAATAGTAGGAACAAATTAAAGGAGCATCTTTATTTTTAAAAGCCTCCAGCATGTACTTGAAATATATTTGTTAGTAATGGGTGATAAATGTTTCATATATTCCTACAGTCAAAAATACAATGGGAATGAGAGAAGAAGAGAACTGCTCCAACAGATAATCTAGATGGTTTGGCAGCTTTGCTCGACACTGCTTTTTGAATTCTAATTTGCCAATAAAGGTTGATGGAGCCAGAGCTCACAGCTTGCTCAGGTTGCTACACCTTTGTCTTGCAGGCCTAACCATCAGTGAAGAACAAGAAACTGAAATGGAGGAAAAGAGAATCAGGATGGAAGAAAGACAGTGAAGATAGGGAGCAGATTGTTCCCAGCACAGACACTGACATACAGTAGGGTAAACACGGTACCTAGAGAGGCTGCCCTCAGCGGCCAGGCCCTGGGAGTCATCGAGGACATTGGGTTCACTGCAGGATGGGCAAGGAGGTGAAGCATTTAAGGAAGAAAATATGTTTTTAAAGCATGCAATTGTCTCTGTGTTCAAAGAAATTAAGAATCAGAAGAATAGTAGAGAAAATAAAGGAGAGCAAATTGGCCTCAACACTAATTCACTAAAGAGAAGCAAATAAAAAAAACTGAAAGACAAATTTTCCTCCAGTCTAAAGAGCTTCCTGCATAGAGAAGATGTGATGCAATGAATCTCCACATTTATTCAATACATTTGGAGGCTAATTTCCATCTAGCCTCAGTGAAAAATACAAATTCACAGTAGTAAACCATCTTTCTTTTCATAGGCATAAACAGGCATTTGAGCTTCCCAATTTCCTCTACTTCCCAGCCAACTGAACTGAACTACTGAGGTGGGAGATGCCAAAAAGAGTTATTTGGAGAGGATATATGGAGTATGACACTTATCCAACCCTAGGGCTCAGAAGAACTTCCAATTCTCTGATCTCCCAACTGTGTATTTGGAAAGATAATTAAAATATCCTCAGTAGCAGACAAGTCGATGCTCTCTTAGAATGATGGGAACTTCGAGCCATCCAACTGTCTAAACAGCCATCCACTGTTTCATAACACTATTCATATAACATTTGGGAATGTTATGCCCCAAAATGCAATGCTATCTTTTTTTTTTTCTGGTTTGTAATACAATAGCACATTGCAGCTAAAGTAGTTACAAAAATGTTCAAACCTTATCTATTTCACTTCTCAGTTATTGGGAATCAAAAACTCTTTAATTAAATTGATAAATGCTTATAATTTTAATGATCCCCCCAATATGATCAGGAAAAAAATTTTTCAGCTTATAAGTAGAATATATAGCAGAATTTTACTGATTTTTTAAAAAAATTAAAGGCAAGATAAATGTGATTTCTTTCGTATTAAAGTAAAAATTATTTGAAAAAACTGATAACTGCTAGCAGTGTTAGTAGATTTGACATGGAAGAGGGCCTCCAGAATGCAGGGAGCAGCTTTCTGTGACTAATTAAAGTAGCCATAGATGAGGAACAGAAGATCTTTAAAGATCTTTTAAAAAGATATTTTTAAAACCTTAATAAAATTGTTTTTAAGCAATGAGAAAAACAATCACAAGAGCCTACAGAGTGAATTCAGACCAATTTGTTTTCCAATTGGTAGCCTGGTTTATAAAGTTTCATCTCCTGTGTTGTGTTTTCACTGTCCAGACCTATCTAAGAAAAATCTACCTAAGCACTGTTAGGTATATATCACCAGATTAAATCCATGTCAGTTAGTTACCTTAATTAAGTTTGTGGGGTGGGGTTATAGGGATCTCTAATACTTGCAAAATGATTGTGAATATAAATAATTGCAATCCAAAGCTTTTGCTTTACTAGTTTGTGTATAACTATTCCTGTATTCCTCCATTTCTGTTTGTCTCTGCCTTTCATAAGGATATTTTCAAAGATTTATTACAAGAATAAATTTGCTTGGAAGGCAGCTTGTTCAATGTGGAATTATAGAAATAGTTCAACCATTCATGGATCTCTCCTCCAAACCAAATATGCCTGGGTTTGATTTTTAATAGTGCATTTGCAAACATTTCAGGCAGAGATATATATCAGCACTAGGCTTCTGAACCTAATAAGCCATTGAAAAGCAACATTAACTAATACAGCTCTTTTTGCAGTTGGTGAGAAGTACCTAAGAAAGCCTGAATTTTTAAAATGAGAATAATAACTAAATATATCTCTTTTGCAAACCATCATTAAAAGCCAGGACTGGATCTGCTTTATTTTGTCTGGTCTTCACCCCCAACACCTCTGATTTACAAGCTATATTTCTGTTATTGGGAAAAATATCAGGAAATGAAAAGTAGGCTATTTTGTTACCTTTGACTGGGTAACATCCCCACTTCAGGCTGAGGTGCAGATATGCTGGAGAGATGGCTGGAGAATCGCCTCCTCCCAATGGTACCCATAAGGTATGCTTCCTGTTCACTTACCACACTGGGCATGCTCACTGAATCGTCTGAAAGGAATACAGAAGAATGAAAGTCCTTCATTTGGGGCTTCAAGGATCAGCCTGTTATGATGAAAACTTCTTCTATAGGTATTTCTTTGGCTAACAATGCCAGGGCTGTTATGGCTGCCAAGACTCGAGAGGGACTCTCCATCTCTCTTATAACTTGCCATTTATTTAGCATGTGGGCTGAGCCTGGTTTGTTGTTTGCAGATGTTTTATTACCCAACTAGGAAACATCATAAATGTAAGTGAGTGTAATGTCTGCACCCTGTTTATAGTGGCTTGCCCCTGCCACACTTTGGCAGGTGTGTGTGAGAGAGATAAAAACTCCCCTTTTTCTCCCTGAGCTTAAGACAATGTACATAGAGTCTCCCCTAATGATCCCCAACAACACCATTATGGGTTAGGCAATGTTAAGACTAGCCCCAGGTTTTCATATTTGTTGAATGGAGACATAAACTTGAGTCTCCTTGGCTGATGCCAACTCCTTAATCCTTATTCTACAATAGCTCCAAAAGCCTTCCTAATTAATAGAAAATCCAGAAAGACTTCAGAAAGAAAAGAAATGCTAAAAATACATCTGAAAAACCTGATCATTTGATGCTTTTTTAACTTGGATAATTTAAGAATATATATCAAACAAGATCAGATGGTACAGGTAGTCCTTGATTTACAAGAGTTCATTTAGTAACCGTCTGAAGTTACAATGGCACTAAAAAAAGAAATGACTGTTTCTCACACTTATGACTGTTGCTGAATCTCCATGGTCATGTGATCATAATTAAGATGCTTGGCAAGTGACTCTTATTTATTTATTTATTTATTTATTTATTTATTTATTTATTTATTATATTTATATACCGCCTTTCTCCCGTAGGACTCAAGGCGGTGTACATTTTAAAAGATCATTTACATGTTCATGTTTAGCCCTGCTTGTTGGACCATCAGGGTCTTGAGGGCACGGCGGAAAGCACGGAGATCAGGGATATTCCGTATCTCCGGGGGCAGTTCATTCCAAAGGGTTGGAGCCCTCACAGAGAAGGCCCTCCCCCTGGGAGTCGCCAGTCGGCATGATTTGACTGACGGTACCCTGAGTAGTCCCTCCCTGTGAGAACGAACTGGTCAGTGGGAGGCTATTGGTGGCAAAAGACGGTCTCGTAGGTACCCAGGTCCTAAGCCATGGAGCGCTTTAAAGGTGATGACTGTTCTGTCCCCTCCCTGCTTCAGAAGCCCAGACAAGCACACACACGAACAGAAGTGTTCAGAAGTTGTTTATTTACCATCCATAAACAACAAGCTGGCAGCGAGCCCGGGAGAGATAAAGACAGCTGTTGTTTTGAGTTGCCACGGCCAGTCCCTGATAAGGCGTTCCGGCAAGTCCAACAACAAACAATCAGGTTAAAACCTTGTTTGTCACAAAAGCCAACAAGGTAAGGTCAGCTCCTTTTATACCTTGTGGGGCGTTGGCTTTGTGACTCATCACCTCGTGCTCGGCCCCACCCACTCCTTTGCTGAGCCCGTCTCTCTGATCGTCGCCACCTGGGATTAATCCACTCCCTCTCCTCATTAACGTCTGACTCAGAGGAGCTTTCTTCCACAGGGCTTTCAGCTGGGGCCTGGGGTGGTGCCAAACCAGACGGGCCAGGGGAGGGGGCCCTTGCCTCCTCCTCCTCTTCACTTTCGGAGGATTCTTCCTCCGGAGGTCCGGGCTCGGGAGCCGAAGACACAACAATGACTAACACCTTGAATCGCACCCGGAAGACCACCGGGAGCCAGTGCAGCTCGCGCAGGAGAGGTGTTACATGGGTGTAACGAGTTGCGCCCATAATCACCCGCGCGGCTACATTCTGGACCAGCTGGAGCCTGCGGGTGCTCTTCAAGGGGAGCCCCATGTAGAGAGCATTACAGTAGTCCATACGGGAGGTGACTAGGGCATGAGTGACTGTATGCAAGGCATCCTGATCCAGAAAGGGACGCAACTGGTGGATCAGGCGAACCTGATAAAAGGGCCCCCTGGCCACGGCCGTCATGTGCTCTTCTAAAGATAGCCGTGAATCCAGGAGGACACCTAAGTTGCAAGCCCTCTCTGTGGGAAGTAAGGTCTCATCCCCAATTGTCAGTGATGGTACCAGCTGACTATACCGGGATGCCGGAAGCCACAGCCACTCGGTCTTGGAGGGGTTGAGTCTGAGTTTGTTTCTCCTCATCCAGATCCGCACGGCCTCCAGGCAATGGGACATCACAGTAAGGGCATCATTGGGGTGGTCCGGGGTGGAGATGTATAGCTGTGTGTCATCAGCATACTGATGAACACTCACCCCGAAACCACGGATGATCTCGCCTAGCGGTTTTACATAAATGTTGAATAAAAGGGGTGAGAGGACTGATCCTTGTGGCACCCCACAAATAAGGTGCCTTGAGGTCGACCTCTGCCCCCCAGCCAACACAAACTGCGAACGGTCAGAGAGGAAGGAGGAGAACCACCGAAGCACGGTGCCCCCTATTCCTAACCTCTCCAGCCGGTACAGTAAGATACTATGGTTGATGGTATCAAAAGCTGCTGAGAGATCTAATAAGACCAGGACAGAGGAACAACCTCTGTCCCGAGCCCTCCAGAGATCATCAACCAATGCGACCAATGCTGTTTTTGTGCTGTATCGTGGCCTGAAGCCCAACTGGTACAGATCCAGACAGACAGCTTCATCCAGGTATCGGGGTAGTTGATTTATGACCGTTTCAGTGTCCTGGGGTCGTGTGATCTCCTTTTGTAACCTTCTCACCAGCAAAATCAGTGGGGAAGCCAGATTCACTTAATAACCTTGTTACTAATTTAACACCGGCAGTGATTCACTTAACAACTGTAGCAAGAAAGGTCATAAAATGGGGCAAAATTCACTTAACAAATGTCTCTCTTTAGGAACAGAAATGTTGGGCTCGATTGTGGTCATGTAAAGGACTAGTTGTATATTACTTGGGCCAGTCACCTAAAGAATGAAGAGTCAGGGTCTGTTTTAAGGAAAAGAGTTGATATATGTGAGAGGACTGAAGAACTCCTTTGATTCCCACCATCCTGTATCTTAATGCCCTAGCATCCCTGTCCTCAGCTCTTTTCTTTTAGCTAGATTCACAGGAGCTCAATGGTGGGAAAAGTTCTATCCAAAGAAAAATAAGCAGGAAGTCTGCTGCCAAGGGAAATATAGGAAGAGAGTAACACTCCAGCTCAGCATTAAGATTCCTGATTGAACAGAAGGCTGAATTGCAAGGCCAAAATGCACACTACAGGTAATCTTCAACAAGATCATAATTGGGACAGGAATATTTCTGTTGTAAGCTGAAATTTTACAGCAATTTTCATAATGGTTGCTTAACCATGGTTGCTAAACCAATTACATGGTCATTAAGGGGATCCGGCTTCCCTAATGAGTGTTTTTTGGTGGAAATTGGTAAAAAAAAGGTCACAAATTGCAATCATGTGACTGCAGACATCGCTGCCAGCTATAAATGTGAGCTGGTTGGCAAGCACCCATATTGCAAACATATGATGTGGGAGTTGTGGGATGATTGTAAGAGTGAGTATAGATCGTAAGTCACTTTTTTCAAGGCTATTGTAACTGAATTGCTGTTGAAATTATTGTATTGTATTGTATTGTATTGTATTGTATTGTATTGTATTGTA
>WNWU01000006.1:50066955-50078537 GCA_012654045.1 Ptyas mucosa | reverse complement strand
TATTGTATTGTATTGTATTGTATTGTATTGTATTGTATTGTATTGTATTGTATTGTATTGTATTGTATTGTATTATTCTGTTGAACAAATGATTGTAAATTGAGGACTACCTGTATAGGACTCAGTCAATTGGTCTGAGATGGGCAACTACAGATATTAATTAAATAAATCAAATCATGTCTAAGTTAGTGAATACTTACTTTCCTCATCTTCTTCATCTGTCCTGCTTAAAGTATCCTGGGAGGCTTGCTGAGAAGGCTCACTATCCTGTTCCCAAACAGTTCCAGTGCCAGTATTGGAGCGGGACATAGTGGCAAGGCTCAGTCGATAAGCAGAGGTGGAGGTTCCCACAGTGCTGATGGAGGTCTTCCCTTGGTAAGCTAAAACATGAATGACAATTATGCTAGTAGAATAATGTTATCAAAGCAAAAGGAAAGGCATATGATTCTGAGCCATCAGTTGAAGAGTGTGAAGGATTAACAGTGTGGATAAAGAAAGGAGCAGCTTTCTTTTAAAATGTATTTAGTTTTATTTCCTTAAGAATGCCTCATCAGAAATTATAACCACAAGTAACCATTACACGTTTTTCTCCTAATGTTATAAATTAAACTCTACTTTTTAGTAAATAATCTTTCAATCACCATCACAATTCAAGTTTACAACTGCTTATAATTTTGAATGAAGATTCCTACATTTATTTATTGTTGGTTTTTATCTTGGCTGTACACTGCCCTGAGTCCCCCGGGAGAAGGGCGGTATAAAAATTTAATAAAACTAAAAACTAAACTAAAACTTATCAAAATTCAGATTTTTTATTCTATAATATGTGTTTGATGAGAAGAAAAAACACTTGGCGTTCGGTCTGATGCTAGCATTGATGTTCTTTTCTGATCAAACCTTTCCTGTTTCCTCATCTTCAGCCTCCCTTTTCCACCAGTGTCCTCACCTGATCCACTATGCACAGCCTCCTTGAGGATCTTCAGTTCATTATTGAATTCTGCAATGAGAGAGCTCTTACAGAGAGGGCGGGGGATGAAGCGCCGCTCTAGCTGGTCAGCAATGTGTTGTCGGGCAGTCAGTTCCTCGTGATTCTCAGCTGGCTGGGCTAGCAACTGAGGATGACAATGCAGGAGACAGCCAGGAAATTTTACTTGCCATTAATGCACATACAAAACAACTATTCTCAGCCATTATCATGAGGCCTGTCTTTTACAAATCCAGAGTGAATCAGGCATATTAACTTGCAAACCAATACTTTTGAAACTGAATTTCTGGATTTGAGGGGTATTGCTTGCAAAAGCACCTTATCGCAAAGAAATATCTTGTCCCTATTGGAACAATAATAAATCCTGTTTGCAATATCATTTCAAAAAAAAATTCTGACTAATATAATAGTGAATTACCTTGCATTGAATAAAGGGTCGAAGAAGTACAAAAATAGGAATTCGAGTGCGTACAATAAAATCCAGGAAGTCCCATAGGGCCAGCCCTCCAACTTTTCGCAAAGCCATTTCTTTGACTTGCAGACTCAGCCAATACCATTGGCTACCAAGCTGCCGCTCAAAACAAACAAGGATCACCTTCAAAGCTAAAAAATGAGACAAATAAGTCCGAAAAATTAAACAACAGTATAGTGATAACAACCCATGCATACTTGCACATTCAAGATTTGGAATAGACTATTTTTGGAAGGAAAAAATAGACATCCTATCAGCTTGTTCTCAATTTTCATTGCCAGATAGAAATTCTCACTCACCCAAGTAGGCTGCTTGACTAGTGGATTCAGCTAGCCCTTCCTTACGCAGGTCCTTTCCTGCATCTCCTGGAGTGGAGCAGTGGGCAGGGGAGCTCTCCAGCATGAAATTCTTACTACGTGAAGTGCTAATAATGCGAGGTGGCAGTAAAATGTTAATGACTGTCTGGAGCAGCAGGAGAACTTCAGGCTGCTCCAGCCAAGGGCTGTCTGCATGATATCAAAAGGAAAAGACAAAGAGCAAATCAGGCATTGATTCCTATAAAAGAATCAAACACCACATGATGACACATAAACGTTCTATAAACCACAGTTTCCCTACCTTTTCCTTCCGTAAGCAAAAGACAAAATTATTCAAGAACAAACACAACAAGACAAGACAAAGGAATCATGCTCTTTCTTGGCATTCCTACACTATATTATATTTGGTTTTGATTCTTTAAGAATTGAGGCTCTGGACGTCACCATTTTTTCTCTGGGCTTGCTAACCAAAGAGATGTACAAGGGCCTTAGCCCTAAGGACTAAGCTGTACCCTCCCACACAAACTGTCAGGTGGCAGATCAGAACCCAGCTGAAAGTGTGAATGAAGCCTTTGGAACAAAATCAGATGCACTGCAGACATGATCATGTTAAATAAGAGAGTTTAAACCATACAGGAAGAGTAGCTAATATAGAAGCTGTGTGTTTTTCTTGTTTGTCCCCATGTTTTCTTACATATAGGTGATTTTTTGCTTTGTCCGGCCTGCTCTGTCATTGTGGTGATTTCAAAAAGGGGAGTTCCTCTGTCAAAGATTTAATTCAGAAAATACAGCTGAAATGAGAGAAGGACACTACAACACACCAATGTTCTCATCCAAGTCCTCAACAAACTCTACAGACAATACACCAGAAAGAATGTTTGTGCCAAAAGAAACATGAAGGTATAACAATGAACAAAATTGCTGTTTCAGAGAGGCAGGAAGGAGGGGAAATAAAAATATTCTTTCTGTTAATCAGACCTTTGCTTCCTGATCCTACTGTGAGCACAAATGGAATCAGTAGATTTAAAAGCATTCCTTCCCTTCTCTCCTGATTGGTGAATGGGGAGATCACATGGCTTAAGGGAAAATCTTCTTTTAAAGCCTGTGCAGTGATAATAAAAAAGATTACATATTAATTAAAACTGGTGGATTAAAACAGCAAAATTTTTAAGAATTGGATCCACAAATACTTGGTTCACCCAATATATTACAGGATAGGTTCACCACCTTAGATTTTTAGCTTCAACATAACCAATTGATTAAACATTCAAGATTTGGGGTTCATTGACCTATTTGTTTTAGTCTAAATGATGCAGATAATATACTGTACCTATGCCAACTCAAACCAAAAGTTCTGAAATAAAAAAAATGTAGAAAAAATGCAAGGAAAAGTATTTCAGTCATTTTTAAGAATTCACTACATCTCTCTGAAAATGTACATTTGGAAGACCATACTTATCATTTTGTTTTGATCCTGATTCTGCCAAATGCCAAAGATTGGACAGACAGGGAACCGGAGCAGAAAGCCTACATCTGGAAAAAAATGTCATATCTTCTTCCTTCTCACCTTATTTTAGCATCAAGGAAGAACTAACCCCTCCCCACAAAGCAAGCACAAAATTTGCATTTTCCAAGTAGGAGCAATGCAGTGTACCATCCCAAATTACTCCACAGAGTTTAGGCTATTAAAAGAGTATACTTGAAAATGAACAATGTTAAAAACCATTAACAGATATAAGTCCCAGATTATCTTCAGCTATCTGATAGAAATACTTAATATTTAAGAAATTGAAAGGGTAAAAGATGGAGGGAAGGAGAGTGAGAGAGGGGGAGGGAGAGAAGCTGTCAGTTCTGAAAATCTGGAATAGTAAACTGATAAGCAATATCTTCTAGAATTAATGAATGGGTATGCAAACTGGAAATTATATAAAATACTTCAGAGGGCAGAATGTAAAAATACCTGATCTTCAGATTCATATAAAGCACTTCCATGAAATTAGCTTTAGCCTTTCAAGTTTACAACCTACAAAAGACTTATTTCTTCAGCACTGTTGTAGCTCTTATTATTCATCTAAGAAGCAAAAATAAATAATGCTAATCTACATTGTCAGGAAATATAGTTGTCGCTCATGTCAGGTCTTTGGTTGGCTTCAATCTGCACAATTCCAATGTGACTCAATGGAATTATGCTAAATTGACACCCACCAAAGACTTGGAGAGTTGCTAAATGTTATGTTATGAAACTTCAGCATTAAGTAAGGGGAAGTATGAACTTTGCCTCACAGTTTTTGCCCAGCTTTCGCAGAAAACGAAAGAGCACCAGTGAACTGGTGTCTCAACCACATAAGAAGCAAAGCCTGTCTAACAGGCAAGGCAGTCACACCTGAATCTGCAATGCTACAAGCCGGACAACAGCTGTGCTGAAGGGTAGAGGTGGCGAGAGATAAGGGCTGAGATGAAGAAGGGGTAATCCATCAGCCACACTGGAAGGTCCTACTACTCCCATCACCTGCAATACAAACACAGCACATCACCTTGACCAACTATTTCAATTCCATCCATGCCATACCCTCCAATGTTAATGAGGTACACGCTTCAGATAGCGCAAGACTGGGATGCTCAGGGCCCTCCACATGCCTTGCGGTAGCTGGGGTCAAGAAGGGAATGGAGTGGTTCTAGCAGGAGATGGGTGGGAAGGAAAAGGTACTACTACAGGTTTAGCAGGAGGACTGGACGGAAGGCACAAGGAAAATCAGCATAGTTAAGAATGTACCCAGTACTAGCCCTGAATAACCAGCACTGTACTGGTAGAATAGGTGAGGTTGGAGGGTATGCCATGTAGTTACTGTACTCAATGGAAACATGTACTTGAAATCATCAATATTGTACTAGTTGGCTTGAGTTATTATCTCCTTATGTCAGGGTAATGTCCTGAGTCTGATCCAGATTGAGTTTAACACAATATTCAGACTCCCTTGTATGATTGTTCATATAACGTTCAGATTCTTCTCTTGTATAAGAATTAAACTTGCATGGGGATAAAGGGAAAATTTTGATGTATGTACTGTACATAAGATTTTAACATAGAATTTATGCCAAGTATAGTTTCAGGCCATGACAAAGGGCCTCCCAAAACAAAAACAAAACTACCGTACATACTCTACTATCCAATGGTTTAATGGCTACTCAAAACAATTGAAACTTATTTTGTGACCTAATTGCTTGGTGTAAGTAGGATTTTTTTCAGGAATTTGGTAGTGACAAATTATATATAAATTATATAATTATATAATTTGTCATAGATTTCTTAAGTTTTTGGCTTGAACATGTGTGTGCATGGAAGGGGAATTCAAAAAGTCCTAAAGGCAGCATAAAGGGTTCTCATTCTTTTTTACATGAATCTCATGCATATGATATATGATAAAAATGGGCAGGACTTCAGTTACATGATCATGGGCATCATTTTGGCACAACTACAAGATCCTGGGCACTTTTTGACATCTCCCCCACCCAAGACCTCAGCTAGCACAAGGATCTTGTTCTGGCCAATTTTAAGTGCTGGATTAATTATTAATATTGTTTGGAGGTGCTCATTTGCATTGAAGAGCTCATTTCTTTCAGTCTGCTTTCCATCAGTTCTGTTTGTATTTCAATAACTAGATCTTACAAAGGAAGATCTTAGAAAAGAAAATAACACTCTTCCATTTTGAAGGAGTGGCTATCCACTAATTTCCTTTTTTAATTATTATTTATACCACCCAACCCCCTAACAATTCTGGGCAAAGAATAACAATAAGTAACAATAATACAAGAACGAACAAGAACAAAGGAATGAAAGATGGCCAGGTGGACAGGAGAAATAACAAGCCCACACAACCTAAAAGGGGCTTCAATCACGCTCACCAAAGGCCTGGACAAAGAGTCAGCTCTTCAAAACACTAATAGGGACATGGGCAATCATATTTCAGGAGAATCTTATTCCAGTGGGCAGACACCTTGTGATAACTTTCAAGCTATTTAGAGTAGAGCTAAAAGATATGTACTTCATCAACATCTCCTTTTGCAGACCCCAGAATGGGTGGGTTTGGAAAAGCTGACCTGATTTATTTAGAAGCTTGGACTAATTAAGGCTCAAAATGGGAAACAACACTTGTACCCTTTAACACATCATTTCATCCCTAAGATTCCCCAACTTGGATCTTGGGACATTCAGTTCTTGAATTTAATTATTGATATGTGCCACAAATCTCAGTATGATCCTCCAGCTGATGAAAGTTGTATACTCTTGACTCAGAGCATAATAAAGCTCCTGGTGTATCAGACCAAAAGTCAGTATAGTCCAACATCTTGTTTTTACTCTGTCTGACTTCAGCTGATTTTCCTGAATTTCCTGCCTTCTACGATCCTCCAGACTGTAATCAAAATCATTTCAAAAGATCAATAAAAATGCCAACTAATTTAAACCAGCACTGTATATTGGGTACTTATTCCAATTTATTAGCTTTCATTTTAACCTTATAAAAACTCAATATTTTTACCCATTAAGTTCATACTTAAATGACAGTTATTGTTACATTAAGTATTCTAGCTTCTTTCATCCTTTTTAATTGAAGAGATATCACACCCGTGAAAGATTTATCTGTTCTGGAATTGTCTTTCATGTCAGCTGTAATTATAGCAGTTTTATGCATGTCAAGGGCACACCAGGTCAAATTGATGTTTCTTAATGCAGTCTAGAAACATCCATGTTAAAGAGTCAGAAGGATCTGAACATCATACAAAGACACCACAAACTTTTTAAAACTATGAATGTTATAAATGGCAAAACAATTTCATTCCAGTAATTTGTTAAGAGTTAATGTCCTTTTGCATTATTTTTACAAGGTGAGGCTGAATAATGTCTCCAGGGTCCCACACTTCTTTCCAATCCTCTGCCAGGTGAATGCAGGCGTGTGCAGTATCCACCACCCCACTCTCCAACTTGCAGCCCTCAACTCTCAGCGCAACATGCAGAAGTGGATTTTCAGAGTGGTGCGTGGAAAGTAGCCGAAACCAGTCATTGGACTATGGGTTTCTTTTTCATTCTCTCCCCATGCACCACTTTGAAAATGTACTTCATTATGTCTGGTGTTATTCAAGGAAGTTCTTTCTAGGAGTGCTGAACAGGGAGTTTGTATTGTAGAAGGGAGCTTGGCAAATGTGTAGGAGATTGCCGTTTTATTTACTCACCAAATTGACACAGACATTGATCAGTGACCTAAGATGAGGCAGGAAGGATATGATTGGCTGCCTCTGAAGTGTCAAACAAACCCCTTCAATCAAATTGCTGGCAGGCTCCCATTCAACCTGTCTCCTAGAATACAACGGTAGGTGGCATTAAATGGTTAGCCTAGAAAAAGGCAACTGAGAAATAGGAACACCAAGGAAAGTTAAGATAAAGATCTCAGATGGCAATAACCGGTATCTCAGTGTGATCATTTTACCTGTTATTCAGAAGGATAATGGAATATAAAATATTGTAGAAAAAAGTGACCCTGTAAAATGCTCAAATAACCAGCAAAACATAAATGAGTGAGGAAAAAATGAAGATGGACATATCACACTCCTTACTTTTATAAAGATAAAACCTTGCAAATGAAGCAAATTTCTAATGACTAGGTGTTTACAATCAGCCTTTCTGTACTGAGAAAAGCTCTGAATATTCTGAGGAATTCAATTCAACGTGTAGAGGTTTTATTCTCTCAACAATATCACTGTTTATTGAACTCCAGTGTTTGCTAAATAAAGCTCTTTGAGACTCAAAACAGACCTTCTCTGTATATTTTTAAATATTTACTGTAAGAATTCAGTGTAGTGAACATTATTGATAATAATAATAATAATAATAATAATAATAATAATAATAATACCCTTCCTTCGTGGCTTGCAAATTCAGAAACAGATCCCATCGTTTTCTAACAAACACACTTACCTCAAAGTAGGCATCTTGTGAATTTTATTGAACATACGATCCAGTCTTTTCAAGATGAGGATAAGGGCAGGCCTCACTGCCTCAGCTGTCCAGTCAGTGATGGGCAGCATTTCCATGATGTACCGGCGGAGCCCTCGGCTCTCCATTGTTTGGGTATCATAAGGTGCCAGCTTCAAAAGGGAATGTGCAATCTCTGCCAATCTAAAACCATTGCTCATTAAGAGGAAAATCTGGATTTTGTCACAGGAGCTCTTTTGAGAAAGTGATGAAACATTGTTTAATGGAAAAACTCACTCTCAATAAATAAATGCTACATAGTCCCAAAAGATAACTGATAATCACACAGCCTTTTCATTCTGATGCACTCTAGAGATGTGGCAACCTAAAGACTATGATAGTAAAATAATATAGGAATTTGATATCAGGAAGACACAATGGGCTAAGGAAATCTGACCTTAAATATTTAACATTATTACATATTTTTCTATATTAAATATTTTTCTAAAATGTTAAAATATTTATTTAAATGAACCATGCAAATAGGTACCTAAATAATATAATGGCTTTAATAAATAGTAGTATTTCTTATATCCATACTGCTTTCTTAATAATTTAGTTACATAGTGGATTTACTAGATAGAGGAACCATATCATAGGTAGTCGTCCAACTACAAATGAGCCCAGAAATTCTAAGCATGATAGTTGTTAAGAGAGTTTTGCCCCATTTTATGATCTTTTCACCACAGTTATTAAGTGAATCACTGCAGTTGTTAAGTTAGCAACACAGTTGTTAAGTGAAACTGGCTTCTCCATTTATTTTGCTTGTCAGAAGGTGATCACATGACTCTGGGACAGTGCAACTGTCATAAATACATGTGGTTGCCAAGCTTCCAAATTTTGATCACATGACCATGGGGATGCTGCAATGGTCATAAGTGTGAAAAATGGTCCTAAATCACTTTTTCAGTGTTGTAATGTTCAAATGGTCACTAAGTCAGATTCGGGAAGACTTGGCTGCTGACTGGGTTAGTTCAGACGAGATGACTGAGGCAGGTCTTGTGAGTGTTATCTGGGAGAAGTTCGATCCTGTGGCTCCTGAGGACGTGGACAGGATCTTGGGATGGCTGAATGCGACCACATGTTTATTGGACCCGTGTCCCTCCTGGTTGGTGCTGGCTTCCCGGGAGGTTACACGAGGCTGGCTCCAGGGGATTATTAATGCTTCCTTGAGTGAGGGTGCCCTGCCGGCTGCTTTGAAAGAGGCGGTGGTAAGGCCCCTCCTCAAGAAGCCTTCTCTGGATGCGGCTGTTTTGGCTAACTATCGTCCAGTCTCCAACCTTCGTTTTATTGCGAAGGTTGTCGAGAGTGTGGTGGCATGGCAGCTTCCCCAGTACCTGGATGAAGCTGTCTATTTAGACCCGCTCCAGTCCGGTTTCAGGCTTGGGTACAGCACGGAAACAGCATTGGTCGCGTTGGTGGATGATCTCTGGAGGGCTCGGGGTAGGGGCTACTCCTCTATCCTGGTCCTATTAGACCTCTCAGCGGCTTTTGATACCATCGACCATGGTATCATGTTGCGCCGGTTGGAGGGACTGGGGGTGGGAGGCACCATTTTGCGATGGTTCTCCTTCTATCTCTCTGACTGGTCGCAATCTGTGTTGACAGGGGGGCAGTGGTCGACCCCGAGGTGCCTTGTTTGTGGGGTGCCACAAGGGTCGGTCCTCTTGCCCCTCCTGTTCAACATTTATGTGAAGCCGCTGGGTGAGATCATCCGTGGTTTTGGGGTGGAGTTCCATCAGTACGCTGATGACACTCAGCTGTACATCTCCACCCCAGAACATTCCAACGATGCCTTGGAAGTGATGTCCCAGTGCCTGGAGGCCATGCAGGTCTGGATGGGGAGAAACCGGCTTCGACTCAACCCTTCCAAGACCGAGTGGCTGTGGCTGCCAGTGTCCCGGTATAGCCAGCTGGCGCCATCGCTGGTTATTGGGGGCGAATCACTGGCCCCCACGGAAAGGGCTCGCAACTTGGGCGTCCTCCTGGACGCATGGCTGTCTTTAGAAGAGCATACGATGGCCGTGGCCAGGGGGTCATAAATATAAATGGTAACCAAGCTGACGATGCAATAACAAAAAAATACACGCTGAATGATTTCTTGAAAATATACTTAGCTGAGTTTTACACACAGAAATGACAAGATTTATAATTATAAATTTCAGCTGAAGGATGACGCTGTGGGTGTTTATCCCAGAACAGCTTTTTCATTGTGATTTTATTCTATTTCTTGGTATCTACAATATTTGAAGTGTTTAGATCAGATTTCCCTTTCTCTTTTTATGATATTACCTGAAGTAATTTGAAAAAGAAAAAATCTTATTCTACTTACAATTGAAAGAAGCTTAAAATTCTGTATTGTATATTATAGTGAATAGTTGTCATACACACTTATTGCTAAGGGACAGTCAAATATTTATGGACATTCAAAAATAATACCTCATATGAGACTTAACATCCAGCAGCTCTAAAGAAGTCACCCTGGGCTCTCCAGCCAGGTTCTGTAAAATCTTCAGTCGGGGACCACAGTGTTTGTAGAACTCAGTGCATATATTCAGTAGGGACTCACGAGGTCGCCGAAACTCTTCTCTAGCAATCCGTTCATCCAGCTCCTCCCGCTGGATGCCTTGGCCTTCCTCTAGCAAATGAAGATTTTCTCTGAACATAACAAACGGGAAATGCAGAATATGGAAATCAAGAGAGAAGAATGGGCTGATATGTGATATCATTGTCATGAATCCTGCCTGCTAATGGAACGTACCTTTACAGGAAATGTACCTTTGCAGGGAAATCATTGCTTGATATTTCTCATATGAGAAGCAGCCAGAAAAGGCAGAAGCTGTTACTTAAGGGACTTTTGGCTGTTTTCTCCTGGTATGGAATCTCTGGTATAAAACCACTCAAAATAAAGCCCAGTTTGGGAAGATTGTATTAAAGGAATGTATTACAAATTCTAAAGAAAGAGGCTGGCGGCAATATTCCAGTACCTGATAAAATGCAGTTTGGCTCCTTGCTCTGGGTACCTAGAATTTAGAAGACAAAAACAAAGACAGAGGAATTCAAAAATCATAAGGCAAGGTACACTTTGGTCTAGATCAAATACTCACAATACATGCAGTAGCAATGGATGAATGAGGGGATACTTTCCTCTTTGTGTCCACCCTCCTGATAACACCTGTTCTGTATGTGAAGCAACTTCCTCTTGCACAAGAGTCATATTTGGATGTGGTGCTGTATGTGCATGAAATCCAATGCACCAACCCCACGCTAGATTGCTGTTCTGCACATTTCTTTGAGATAACAATAGCTCTGTTTAGACCTACATATTTTGGACTTAATACACACACAGCTCTATTTAGTATTATGTTTGCCAATGACTAGCTGTGAGTATGGACATATCTAGTGAGCACAGGGGAAAACAGCATCTCAGTCTGTTCACCAGTAGAAAAGAGCTTTGCTTTCTAATGGGGAAACATTTCTATACAAACAGTAGCATGTCACTGAACCACACATACTTGGAAGAAAGTCCAAATGAAATTTCAGCAGAAGAAAAGGTGCGAGGGCTTTCCTTCAGGTACTACATTTAAGGTTTTTATGTAGAAATCATTAAATTGATTGCCTCATATTCATAAATATTCATTAGCTACCAGGGTAGGCATACGTTATTTAAAAGTCTAGACCAGGGGTGGGCAATTGTGGCTCTTTTACAACCGGTGGACTTCAACTCCCAGAATTCCTGAGACAGGAATTCTGGGAGTTGAACTCCACAGGTTGTAAAAG
>WNWU01000006.1:49927712-50066555 GCA_012654045.1 Ptyas mucosa | reverse complement strand
GAAGGAAAAAATATAGATGATCACACTGAGATTAACAGTGATAAAATAAAAATAGAAAGAGGGGAATATCTCAAAAAAGAAGAAAAGAGAAGGAAAGGGGAAAAGAGAAAGGGGAGAACTAAAATGGTAATAAAGTTAAAAATTAGAGAAAAGATGCAGGAAGGAGGATATAATAAACACAAAAAGAAGAAGAGGAAGAAAGAAATAAGTGAATGGGAAAAAGGGGAGAAAATATAAAGAAATGGAATTCAGGAGAGTGTAAAAGAAAATGGTTAAAAGGGGAAAGAAAAAAATATAGTAGAAAGGAATTGAAGCAGTGATATGTTGATTTATGGGAATGGCATTAATAATAGAAGTGGTATGTAAGAAATAAACTGAAATAAATATATAGCTTACTGTAAAAGGGAATACTTAATTGAAATTAAGACATAAAATTGAAATGAAAGTAAAGAAATGTGTGCTAAAGATTGAAAAAACAAAGGAAACTAAAGTAAGAAATGAAATTGAAATGTTAAATAAATGATGTAAGAAATTGTTGTAGGTAGACCAGCAGATATAGAAATGGTCTATATGTTAAAATATCAGGAAGTAATTGAAATATTAGGAAAAGAGAAAAATAACTATTGAAATGGAAATAATGGGTGGAAAGTTAATTAAGTTGAAAGATTTTAAGGTAAAAATGAAACAAGTTGAAACATAATGTTAAGAATTTTAAAATATGATGGGAATGTTGAGGAATATATGCAATGAAGGGAGAGAAAAACAGGGATGCCTGGACACCAGGGGTGGATTCTACTTACCTTTACTACCAGTTCGCAACGGGGCTGCTCGCGTGCGCTCACTTGCTTCGCTCACATGTGTGCTCTTCTGCGCAAGCGCAGAAGCATTTTGATGACATCAGGGACAGTGGGCGGAGCCTCCCACCATTTTTACTACTGGTTCTATAGAACCAGTGCGAACCGGGGGCAACCCACCACTGCTGGACACCATAGAAAAAAAGCATTGAATTGAAAATGAATACAGCAATAGAGAGAGGTAGAAGGAGTAGGGAGATTGAAGGAAGGGAGAAGGAGAGAGAAGAACAGAAGAAAGAGAAGAGGAGAGGAAGAAAGGAAAGGGGAATAAGAGTAGGAGGGAAGGTTAGATGGGGGGAGGAAAGGAGGAGGGGGAGAAAGGAAGGGGAATAGGAGAGGAGGGAAGAAGAAGGTAGGAAGGACAAAAGAAGGGAGGGAGAGGGAGAGGGAGAGAAGAAAGATTGCTGTAAAACAAAAAAGATGAAATGGAAGAAAGGCATCTCCAAACATGTTTAAATATATTAAGATAAAGATTGAATTAATAAAAAATAAAATTAAGGAGAATGTATATGATTAAGAATAGAAAAAATAGAATTTGAGGGTGAAAGAAGATACTGTTTAGAAAAATAAGAATAGAAAAATTAAGATTTGATTAATAAATATGGAAAAAGACTTTGGCAGAAACTGTAACTAAGTAAAATATATATGATATGATATGGTCAATACTCTATTTCAAAAAATATGTGGGTGTGTATTGGGTGGGAAACCAATAAAACTTGTCAAAAAAAACCCCACAAAATGTTGTAGGGCAGCCTGTTAAATACCTGGTATTTGTTCCAGCTGACATAGTATGGTTAGCAGTAGTGGTTCCTTTATGGCCTTGATCACAGCGACTCATCTGAGGTGCAGTCATTGGTCTGTTAATGGCAACAGTAGTAGCAGGACAGTAATTAGTAGAAGTAGCAGTAGTAGAAGAATCTTAATATTGGAAAAGCTATTTGGTCTCCTCTGCTTAAATTAAAATTAAAGCTTCAACTTGTCAAGCCTCAACTTAACACATCCAGCAAAGTGGAGTTCACCACCTTACTCATCAACTGACCTCACTACCAGATTATTCTTAGAGCTGGGAAATTATTCTAATATGCAACTGGAATTAGCCAACCCATATCTTAAATCTATTATTCAATATCCTGCTGTCAGAAACAGCAGGAAACATGTCTTTGACTTTTTTAATGTAATCTTTTTTCAGGTGTTTGAAGGGGACAATCAGGTCCATATTCTCAATTTTCTCAAATTGAACAGTCTCAGTTCCTTCAATCTCTCTTCATAGGCCTTAATTATTAATTATCTCATTCCTTCTAAGTAAGGCCTCCAGAATCATCATAGAACTCACAATACTGTCTGACTATATAAATAAAATAATAAAGTAGAACTGTTATTTCTTTTGATGTGGAAACTTTGTTTTTATTGATGCACCCTCATTAGTCTTTTTGTGTTATAGTAGTCTTTTTGCTGATCCTGAAAAAGCTAAGAGGGACAGACTTGGAAAGGAGAACTCCAGGAAACTATGAAGATACAGGACATTGTTTGAACTAAATAAGTAAACAAACAAGTGAATAATCACACTATAAATAGGCAATTCCAAAATGACAATACTCATACAAGTTTCAAGAGTCAAGCTCAACCTAGGAAACTGTTTATCTTTATGTGCATTTATCTTTATTAAATGTCATTGTATTACTTTCTGGAAAAGGAGGAAAATAAATTCTGGATGGCAAATGCTGAATCTGCATTAATTAATCTGTGATTAAAATCCATCAGATAGATCCTACTTTGACACTCTCCCTCACCTCTGGTCTAATTTTCAGTGAAATAGATTTGGTGAGGACTTAATTTTGAAATAAATAAATGCAATCTTCCATATTTTATAATGCGGATGTGAATATTGCTCATTTAAATTCTTGTTCTTGTACGTACATACATACATACATTATACAAAGATATAATGGCATACAATTGTTTTCACCATGGGCAGGAACATAAAATTCTCATCTTTTTTCTCCTTGGACCCTTGCAAGGTCATGGCAAGTAGGTGGTATAACTCACCGAGTAAGAACTTCCACACTGTACAAAAGTGCTTGCAAGGATGTCGCAAGAGCAGCTGTAGCAGCAATTTCTTCTCGAGCAGCTGTCACGGTTTCCACTTGGGAGGTTTGCCTCTTAAGTTTCTGCAAGTAACAGGGCACTAGAGCTTCAAGGACCATCAGCATCTGAAGACTGAAACAATGTAGATCATGTAACAATGCTATCAATGTGAGGTTATATCTAGAAGTACACTACCCCTCTCTTCAGGAGAAACCCATTTTTGTCTGCAGGAAAGGGGACTGTGCACAGTACTTTGTGGCTAATTATTGTGAATATTAGGACACCATCACAGCCAGAACAAATTTGAACCTGCAATAACAACTTCTTCCAAAAAAATGTAATAACATGAAACAGGAAGTAACTGAAAAAAATGTTAAAGGCCGAGATAATTTGAGAAGGCAAAAAGAGGGAGATGTTTGCTTCCAGCGTGGTGTGGTTGAAGCAACCAGAAATACCGTATTTTTCAGAGTATGAGACGCACCGGAGTATAAGAGCACCTACCTTTTTTGGTTGTTTTTTTTAAAAGTTTTTTTAAAAAAATTTTTAGACAAACACATATACAAACATACAATGTATTTTCTTTGAACAGAGTATTTGGCCGGTTCACAAATTTAAACAGTGTTTAGTCTGTTCACTTAAATTTACAATTCTATATTTCCTTTTTGCCATATTTATTCCTCATCTATTTTTTTAAAAAACCAATATTACCCTTCATCCTCATCTCTAATCTTAATCAAATTCAAATTTTCCCTTCTATTCTATATTATACCTCTTCCTATTGTCATCTATCTTTATATCCATCCTCACATTGGTTAATTATTTAATATTACAATTATTTAATACAAATTCAACATTTTTATATAAATCAATTAGTTATATAACTATATTTTTTGTATATTAATCAATATGAACATGAATATTCCAATTATTTCCATGCAATCCAATTTCTTACAAATCAATTAATTATATTTACCAATAATAATAAACCAAATAATTTTCCCCATATATTCCTCCAAACCATAACTTAACCATTTCTGCTTTCAATACAATATAGAATTAATAGCATCTCAATTATTACAATTCCCTAGTTAAATAGACCTTTTTTTCTTTTGTGTTTTAAAATCTTGAACTCTCCTCTTTTGCCCATTGTTTGCACCTACGTTTTTGGTGAGCAAAAAGAAAAAGAAATCTCTCGCTTCATTTTGTCACGTTGCAGCAGAGCCTGCTTTACTTTCAGTTTTGCTTTAGCTAGGAGGGAAAAAAACTGCTCAGCACTCTTTGCAGCAAGCAAAGAGCTTGCAAAACAAGAGCTTGCAAAAGAGCCTGCACAAAACAGCTGAGAGCAAATCAGCGGAGAGTCGGGAGGCTGATCTAATCAACTTGTACTAATTAGCCTATGCGGAAGCTGAATGGGGCTGTTTTTTCTTGCTGTTTGCTTGCAAGGAGTTAACTGCTGGGAGGCAGAGGCCAAAGGGTGGGGGTCAGTGGGTGGGCAGGGCTATATTCGGTGTATAAGACGCACCCAGATTTTCATCCCCTTTTTGGGGGTAAAAAGGTGTGTCTTATACACCAAAAAATACGGTAAGTGATTTTTCCCTGTTACTCAGAGAAGCCAGGCATCATCTAACTAAGTTCTATGGCTAAGCCTGAGAAAGAATAAGCACTGATGAGACAATGAACATAGGTAGAAGTTTAAAGGCCAGATAGAATAATCTTTATACCTGGAAATAGTAATCACCTTCCAATCATTAGACATAGAGACAAAATTTAATTTCAGGGAAAGAATAAATAAAAGAAAAAGAAAAGTCCTTAAATAATCCTTAAAACAAGAGGAATGTTTTAAACAGTTTAATAAATGTATTGTGCAAAGTTGAAATATATAAATTAGAATGATAGACTGTTATCATATTTATTTGAAAGTGCAATTGGGAATTAACCAAGAAATAGTTGTTACCTTCTGAAAGACTCAGGTGCATATGCCACAACTGTTACACATAACTTGATGGCTTCACTGATTGAAAATGTCAGGTCCTCATTGCCATAACAGAAATCTGAAATAAATACAAAATAGAACATTACAGAGTATGAACAATATGGAAATATTGTGTCATGAGAGATAAAATCTCACTATGTTTTTTGCTTTAGGCAACTAATTCCTGTTCAATCTCTATCTGTACATTTATACAATACCTATACATTGTATCAAAGTAGAATTGAACATTAGTGATATATATCATGAATTCTATTAAAATTCCTTTCACTTTAGAATTTAAGGCAGCATTTTGCATAGACATTCATCTAAAAAAAAAAGTTAGCAGCACTTCTGAATAAGTATGGGTGGGATTACCTGATCAGGCTGGCCCTATTACCATTTATCTGGCACTTAACTCCACTGAAGACTGTAGTTTGAGGAAACATGTTTTATGTGACTGCACAGTAAAATTAACTAGGAAAATTCATTAAAACATAGTGAGAATTACTTCCAAGAAAACTTTTAACATTAGAAAATATAAAGAACAAGATACAATACAAGAATATAAAATAAAGAATATAAAAACCTATAGGTAGAAACAATTTATATAATACAATTGTAAGCCAGTTTGGACCTCTTTAGAATTTTGTTTCTTTAAAAATTAAAACACAGATAGCACTCAACTTATGACCACAATTCAGCCCAGAATTTCTGTTACTAAGTGAGGCATTTTGCCCCTTTTTACAATCTTTCTTGCCACAGTTGTTTAGTGAATTACTGCAATTGTTAAGATAGTGACATAACTGTTAAATGAATCTGGCTTTCCCATTGACTTTGCTTATCAGAAGGTCGCAAAAGGTGATCACATGACCATGGGACACTGCCATAATCAGAAATATGAGTCCGTTGCCAAGCATCTGAATTTTGATCATGTGAACATGGAGATGCTGCAATGGTCGTAAGTGTGAAAAACGGTCATAAGTCACTTTTTAAAATACTGTTGCAACTTTGAACAGTCACTAAATGAACTATTGTAAGTTGAGGACTACCTCTAAAAGTTTTCTTTGTGGAGGAAAATCATAGGGTTTAAAGCAACGATTGGCTTCTCATTTACTGAATAGGGGCAGACCAGAAGATCCTGCATAGTGTAAGTAACGTAGTATGATCCTGACCATTTAAAAAAATGTTTAAATTCATTTTTTATTTAATATTTTAGCGTTTATGTTATCAGAAAAAAGAAACCAGAAATGTATTTATTTCACAAGAAAAATGGCAATTTTTAGAAAACAAATTGAAAATACCGGTACCTAGTGATTTCAGGGGCTTCTCTGCTTTTACCAATTCTAGAATATCTAGGTTGTCAGAAGTATCTCCTTCTAAGGACTGTAGGAGATCAAACAGGCAATGAGCAGACACTCCCTTGCTGGGTCCATTGTATGCAGCATCCTGCAGTGAAGAAAGTAATGTTGTTCTGTTTCTTGTTTGTTTATCTACTGCATTTCAAGGCTGCCCTACTCCAAAAACATTCTGGGTAGCTTAAAATTTTTAAAAGGATGCACAATGTTTTTTAAAAAGGAATTTCAATATCCAGTGAAAACCACTTATATTCCACTCATGTGTTTATGCCAAATGAAGTAAGGAACACCAGTTTTGGATATGTGAGAATTTTATACAAGAGTTACAAACTTTAATCCCTATATACAGAAGATTAGATAACAAAATCCCAAGGTGGTCTGATTTTGTGAAATGAGCTATGTAAAATCAAGGTGATGAGTGGGCAACCTTGATGGTGGATGGAACAAATTATTTCATTTTGTATTGTTTTAAATATTTAAATATTTAAATATAAATAAAATAAAATATTGTTTTAAGTGGCTTTCATTAAGAGTTTTAATAGTTTCAGAAACTTTATTAATGTTGATGTGTCAACAGGTAATTTTAGAAATTTTAAAACAGTATCTATAAATTGCACAATCAAGTGAGCATCTTTTGAAGAATGTTCACATTTTAACTCTCATTTAGCATGTACAACACAGTCTTCATGGCCCAAACTTTTCTAAGTATCAAAAACTGAGATGTGAAGTTGAAGGTGATGGTTCACCACTCCCACTTAGAACTATGCCTTTTCTGTCATGTCCAAATATTCACTTTAACTAGTGCATGCTTAGGCAAAAATGACAGCATTAGAAGATTTTTATTTATGTATAACACCATTTAATTTATGCACAGATGCGTCTCTCCATGTAGACACAAAAGGCTGAATGTGCAGGGTGATATCAATATTCTGTTAATGGGAGAATGTCAGCCTTGGAGGAGAGAATTTTCTAGACAGGAGACCAGAATTGCTGAAAATGTGAGCAAGTCTTCAAGGAATAAGTTGTGGGTTCAGAAAAGGAAAGCTAAAGCTTCTCTGCATAAGACAGTCAGTGGAAAAAGAGCATGCAGGATTGATGTAGGAACTATGTATCATTTCTCCCACCCACTGAAGGACTTTGTTGTTGTTGTTGTGGTTGTCTGGGTGTTCTCAAGCTATGGCTTGTAGCTCCTTAGGAGGTTTCAAGTAATGTTGACCTTAGTGTGGTTGTCAAGCTCAATAATCCTAAACTCATGAACTGATTTTCCAGCAGCTTCTTTTTCTGAGCAGAAACACAAGGATCAATGAATTCCCCAGAACATTGCAATTCTTTAAATATATTATCATACCTCAATTGCAATTTCAGCATGGTCAGAAAACAATGAAAACAATTTTCATACAGCAGTTGGCTGACACTCACAGGAAATTCCAGAAGTGGAGCAACACTGGCAAACAATTGCAGCACAAAAGGCTTACGATGTAGAATGTAAAACTGACGGCAGGCGAATTCAATTGCTTGACGGAGCTGTGGATTACTCTCATAGTCAGCGTATACCTGGGAAACAAGAAAATCCTTAGGAGTTTTGATTTGTTACCAAGAGGCTGAAGGGTCATCTTCAAAAGCTGCACTGTGACTCAAAGCAGTCGTGATAAAGAATTAAAGGGGTGCAATGAACAATGAGATCATCAATGGATCCTTCGGAAAGTTTGACCTGGCAGGATAGCCTAATGACTACTTTAAGGCTTTACATTTTCTTTTTTAAAGAAGCTTACCTGCAGCATAGTGGGAAGGATCCACTGGTAACCACTGAGAGAGAAGAGATGGTTGAAATGTACAGCTGTGTTGATTACAGTAGCAGCATACTGCCTCAACAATGCGCTGTCCTCTGGATGTAGGATCAGGGCTCCGTTAAATACATTCAGGAACAGCATAATTTCATCCCCCCAGGGGAATTCACTGGGCATTCCCAGAAACATCTCTTCTAGCAATTTAATCCATAGGCTTTTCTGAAGTGTATCCAGACCAAAGAGTTCCTTGCCAGCTAAGAGAACAAGGAGAACATGTCATGTTAAAATGCAGTAGCTTATTTTAAAGAGAAATATCAGAGCTTCCTTAAAAAAAATCTCTAAAGGTATCCATAGACCAAGGTATTAAAATAGGGCTTGCTGCATTAATTAACTATGATTATTCAAAGAGATCATAGATTCTTGTTCTATTCTGCTAATCTCATATTAAACCCATTCAGCACTATTAAACAATTATGGTGATGCTATCTATGGATATTTAATTGTTTCTAAGCAACCAAATTACAGTCTCATTTTGGTGGTTCAGTAGCGTATCAGTAAAATGTTTTCCATATAGTTAGACCTGGTTAGTACTTGTAGGGGATGAAGACAGGAAATCCTAGTACCCTATATTGTAAGCCTAGTAGCCTATATTGGAAAGTAAGATAAAAACATCTTAGAAGAGGATAATGGCAAACCAATTGTTTGCTACTGTCAAAAAATTTAGCCACCTGGAGTCAAGCTCAGCTTGAGGGAGACTTAGTGGTACCTTGTGGATCATTGAAGAGTGAGAATTCTGCATCAATGGCACTACGTGGAAATGAAGGCAAGCGAAGAAGGTCTTCTTGCAACAAAGACACATGGGACTGCTTGTGAGCCACAGGAATCTTCTGAGTCAGAGAAATGAGAAACAACACTCGACCCACTTCTTCTAATTTACGGGTAAATACCTAAAAAAAACAGCCAGACAATGATTAAAATAATTGTTGATCCAAATCAAAAAAAAATAATTGTTATCAAGTGATCATGCATTGTACTCCACAGTTGTTTATGAGGAGGAGAGTGTTTATAGTACAAAGATATCTGAGAGGCACAAACCGGAGGAATAAGGAATTATTCTTATTAGCATATGGCATTATTAAAGTAGCCAGGAGACCACAGTGCAATTAGTTTGGCCTGTCAAAATACCAGCCCTGTTGTAGGACACACTTCCCAAGGTGCACCATAGGAAAGTGAGCTGGCTTCACATCAGAGAAAAAGATGAGTGGTTCTTCCTGCAGCATCACCCAAGGCCCCTTCCCTTCCCAGAGCTGCTTCTCAAATGGGCATCACAATGGGGAAGGTTCAGCACCGTTAGGTATCTGATTGCCTGCATAGAGCATCAACTTGTCTCCCTACTTGAAGTGGTACCTATCTATCTACTTGCATACAACATGCTTTCAAACTGTTAGGTCAACAGAAGCTGGGGCAAATGATAGGAGCTCATATTGTCATGCGGTGCTAGGATGTGAACTGCTGGAACAGAACAATCCCCAACTTCATTAAACCATTGAGCCACAGTGCCTGTAATAAGGAATTGAGAACTGGGAATAAGTAACCAATTTTAGTTCTATGCTCTATGAGCCATCGCTAAGAACTATCAGAATGAATAAATAATTAGTAATAACTACTCTACATCTAGAACATGGATCTGAAGCAAATAATCTGGAGTGGAAAAAAGAATGGAGAAATTATCATAGTTAGATGAAATATGTTAATGTAATTTAATTAATCTAATTTACAGTGTCACATGTTTTAATTAATTTAATTAATTTATGTTTTGAAAAATAGACTATATGAATATGAATATACGTATCAAATATGTATACTGCAGCAACGGGATCTAAACTACATCTCACAAAGAGCTTTGGACTAGCACAAAACATATATCCAAGCAATATTTCCACATAGTGATGGGAATGACTTATCAAGCACAAGCTTATCCATCCTAACTCTAAGCATATTTTTGAATGGAATAAGCAGAAATCAATAGGTAAATGGACCAATGCATCCCAAAACTGCTTTGAGCTACCGTATTGGATCCCACAAATCCAAGAGACTGTCCCAGGAATCTACATCTAGGAATCCTAGTTTCCTAGATAAGACAATACCTTATTCAATTCAAATATTTTTGTAAATCATAGCTATTAAGACACAGTATATCTACAATAACTTGCACCAAAAATATAGAAATGAATAAGCTTGTGGCTTCTGCACCACAAAATATCTTTTAGACCATCCCAAATCATATACCAATATGATAATCTGGTGAGGATGCATCATTTTGATGTTTACTATAAACATACCTGTTTTTGAATGAGTTCTTGCCCCCTTTCTGGATGCATGTGTACCAGATTCAGTTGTGGAGATACTGATCTACGAAATGGGTAAATGTCACGGACATAGGTCTGTGGGATAATTTTAAAAAGTCTGTATTTTATAAATGAATTATACTTCTAGCACATTAGCAATTACATTTTCAGAAATAGTCATACTTTTCAGTCATAACAGTATAGTGAAGGAGAAAAATCTCTCCATTCTGGATTTCTCTTTTACATAGGTTGATAACTGGTTAAAAAACAGGAGACAGAAAAAGAATAAATGGTCAACTTTCATACTGGTGATATATGCATAGTGTGAACTCCTAGGGATCAATATTGGGACTGATGAGACTAAGATGGCAAGCATAGCCAACACCCTAGAAGACAGGCTCAAAATCCAGATGGATTTTGACAGACTTGAACACTGGGCTCTGTCTAACAAAATTAAATTCAATGTGGAGAAAAGCAAGGTTTTACACTTAGGCAAGAAAAAGAAGAGGGGGTGGGGGTCAACCAATTGTATAAGTACAGATTAGGTGAAACCTGGCTCAATAGTAGTAACTGCAAGAGGGATCTTGGAGTCCTAGTGGACAATCACTTAAATAAGAGCCAGCAATGTGCGGCAGCCACCAAAAAAGTCAATACAATCCTAGGCTGCATTAATAGAAGGATAGAATCGTGATCATGTGAAGCATTAGTACTGCTTTATAAAACCTTAGTATGACCACACTTGGAATACTGCATCCAGTTTTGGTCACCACAATATAAAAAAGATGTTGAGATTCTGGAAAGAGTGCAGAAGAGAGCAACCAAGATGATTAGGGCCCTGGAGTCTAAAACATATGAAGAATGGTTGCAAAAAATTGGATATGTATAGTCTATTGAAAAGAAGGATTAGGGGAGACATGATAGAAATGCTTCAATATTTGAGGGGCTGCCACAAAGAAGAGGGGGTCAGCCTGTTTTTCAAAGCACCAAAAGGCAAGGCAAGAAACAATGGGTGGAAACTAAACAAGGAGAGAAGCAATTTAGAATTAAGGAGAAATTTCCTAACAGTGAGAACAATCAACCAGTGGAACAACTTGCCTTTAGAAGTTGTGGATGCTCCATCACTAGAGTCTTTTAAGAAGAGACTGGACAGCCATTTGTCTGAAGTGGTATAGGATCTCCTACTCAAGCAAGGGATTGGACTAGAAGATTTCCAAAGTCCCTTCCAAATCTGTTATTCTATAGATTAATCTATGGGTTTTCCCACTTATATAGAATTGGTATAAAAAGTGAGAGTTGAGCAGTGTATTATTTATTTATTGTTTATTGGTTCGATTTATATTTATATGAAATTACAATTAATAAGTAACATTAGAATATAAAACTATCTCACCTTATTATAATGAATAAGATTCCACCGCTTATCCATTAAAAAATAGTTGGAAGACTGGGATTCAGGTATGTTAAAAAATTCCAGACACTCCTAGCACATAAAGACATAAGCATAAGGTAATATTGATTGATCACATGTTCTTCAATTTAGAAAGATATTTATTTTAAAAGTATTTTCCTCAGGTAATTATGGCTATAATCTCTGTTCCCTACCCGTAAAGTTGGAATCTTAATAAAAATAAACTGTCAAGCCTTGCACTGCTACTAAGACAGTTCTTAGTTAATTAGTGATACCACTTAGATTGCAACAGTTTTTAAAACGCAATGTCATCTTGAATTAATGGCCAAAATCACAAGTGAAAGTGATATAATATGCTTACTTCATATAGTAGGTCTATGAAAATGAGCCTGTTGGGTAACTGAAAGTGCAATAACTAACTAGCTAATTAACTGTTAAATGTCCAGCAAAGTCACTGATAACAGGTCACCCATATAACTGTTTTGTTTACTGTGTATCTGAGGTAATTTGTAAGACGAATATTATATTAAAGGTAGAATACATGTATGATGACCTTTCACATATTAAGATGTAAAGAAGCTGCTAAATCAGGCAGTAGTGGGTTTCAAATCCCGTCGCTACTAGTTTGCTCGTGGGTGGGCGCGCGCTCACCCACATGCGTGATGCTTCTGCACATGCACAGAAGCCTCTGCGCATGCACAGATGAGTGGGCGGAGCAACCCACCACTGAAATCAGGCTTTCAATAGATAATTTTGTAAAGACTAATTCATAAATAGGTACCAGAGCTCAGGCCTGTATATTATTCCAGATCAATCTTTCTCCCACAACCTAAGGAGGTTAATGAAGGAGCTTTAATACTGGAAACCAACAAAACTTTTTTGTCAAAATTATTTTAATAATTTGCCAACCTTTAAAAGAGCTTCAAACTGGGTGTCTTCATGGACTGGTAGCTGAGTTGGGATATCACATTCATTCTGCCCATGAACTACTAGGGTCTTGGTACCTTTAAAAGCATTGATATAATAAAATGTTTGTTTACAAAAAATATATTTTTGGAATCCTGGATAAATAAAAATAAATTACTTTATGTCTTAGTCTTCTTCTGAGTTGCTTGGAACATTTTAGATGGTTCTTAATCCGTTATCATTTTTGCTTCTGTACAGTATAGTTCAGCTGAAAAAGAGTGACTGTATTGTACAGGGATATTCAGAGAGGCCTCATGCCTCACTGGGAATTTCTCCCTCTCTCTTACCATGTCCAGTATTATAATATTATGCAATGCTAGCTTTCATACATGTGCAGACCTCTTTCTTCAAGCATGTGGATATAGTTAGGAAGAGAAGGTAACCTACTTCAGGCTGTAATTGCTAAATGTAAAACACTCTTTTATTGTTATTAATATAGAAGGGATTTTAAAAAATAACCAAGGGGGTGTAATGCAGATTATGATTTTCAAGAACGTGGATTATTTGTTTGGCTTGCTCCTTCAAATCAAAGAGAATACTTTCTATCAATTTTCTTTTGTTCACACTAAGGAACCTATGCAACATATGTATTGCAACTCCTGGAGCTTTTTATGTGAAACTCTCCTTGGTGATAATCCAGCATTTATAGTCTGGCCAATTACAAAATTATATCCATTAACACAAACCATTTTCCTAGAATATTTGTGTCTCATTAAGGCTTAAAGACTATCACACAGGATGGTGAACTATAATGTCAGTTCCTTATATAAGCATAGATCACAGCATATTACAGCTGATACAGTCCATTTGCCCAATAGACTTGGGGAAGGAGTAAAGGACAGCCAAAGAAGTTGACCATCATTTTCTCATAAAATATTTCATTAATATTTTGGTTATTAGGTATATTTCTTAAACGTAATGCTAATGCTGTGCTAATGCACAGAGCCTGGTGGCACAGCAGACTAAAGCAGTGTGATTAACATTCAGCTGCCTGCAATTACTGCAAATTCTAATCTCACCAGGCTCAAGGTTGACTCAGCCTTCCATCCTTTCTAAGGTAGGTAAAATAGGACCCAGATTATGGGGTCAATAAGCTGACTGTATAAATATACAAAAGTATGAAGGCTATTGCTTAACGCATTGTAAGCCGCCCTGAGTCTCCAGAGAAGGGCGGCATATAAATCAAATTTTTTTTAAAAAATAATAATGTAAAGACAAAAAGGCAAAAATAAAATTTTACACACATTTAAAGATCTCTTTCAGGCTTTCCTTTTCATACAGTAATGTCAATGATAGGCAGAAATCCATATACTGAATCTAAGATTTAAAATCCCCTCTCCTCTTTTACTCAAGCTATGTTGATGAATTTAGAAAACAATTGGACAGAAACATATTGTTGTTGTTGTTGTTGTTGTTGTTGTTGTTGTTACATAATAAAGATCAAATACCAACAAAAAGCCCCTAGGGAAATAAAAATAATGCCTGCCATACCTGGCATTGAGGCAGTAACCAGAAGCTTCACCTCACATTGTTCCTTCTTCATAGTTTGTTTGAGATCCTTGAAGAACAGTCCTTCTACATAGCCCACCACTTCCCAAAGAAAGGTCAGAGTGGCTGAAATTGCATCCATGCCCCATTCACATGGTGTGCGCACAAAATACATGATCAGTCCCACCTATGAATCATAAAGTAGACAATCTTTATTCCAATCTATAGCAGAAGCTAAGTAGATGACCAGTGATAAATATGAACATGTGTAAGATTGAGCCAGTCTTTCTCTGTTAGTAATTGTAGTTTGTGCATTGAAAATCTGGGTGGCTATTCCTACCAAAGGAAAATATGGAATAATTTGCAAACTTAATTAAAATACCATGATGAAATTTAAAAAATTAGAAGATGTCTATAATATCAATCTCACTTTTATCTTCTCCATAAAGTTCAAATGAAGAAAACCTACTGCAAAAAATGCTAGAAAATGTTATGGCAAGATTAACATTAAGGCTTGTGCAAATCCTTTGAAAAAGATGCTCTGCTGTACATGGGAACAAAGCACCTGTCTTCAAATCACTGACACAACCACATCTTTTTCTAGCTTAAAGAAGCTGCTTCAAAGCCTCCTCTCAGTAGTCTCTGCATGTATGTTTGTGAAAAGCCATTTTATTTGGCTCCCAGCAGAATGAGAAAATTAATATTTGTATCAATCAAATAGAACTCCATGAAGAGTAGGAACCTCCCCCAGTTTTACAGTGTCTATTGCTAATTTTTCAAAGAGTGAAGAAAGCAAGATAGGCAATCTGATCATATAACAATTGTGAAACTACTGCATTCTACTAAAAAAGGAGTATATAACTGTGCCACATCAAAAATTACAGCTATTTTTTATTTATTTATTTTATTTATTAAATTTATATGTTGCCCATCTCATTGTTTCAAAGAAGAGATGGACAGATACTGCTGAAGGTTAGATAAATTGGTTTTCCTGTGCATTGCAGAAGGTGTATTTCTTTCTTGAATGTGACACTAATTAAGATTAATTCAAAATTCACAATTGCCTGTGCTTTGGATAAGGGCATCATTAATGCCTACAGTTTGGGTTCTGCCCAGGATTCAGAAGAACATACCAAGTAGTTGAAGAGGATATGGGATGTCTGAGCAGGAAAGTCTCCAATGTTCAATAAAAGTTTCCTCAGCATATACATCAATTCATCCTGCAGTTAGAGCAGAATTTTCCAATTTTGTTATAGCATAACAGTCAATTTCACTACTTGCACAGGGATCAATTATTATACTTTAAGGTAACATAGAATTAAAATCCTTACAAGTTGCAGTATTATGTATGTTTTTCCATAAAGAACACAGGAGAGCTTTTTCTTACAGGAGTGGTATAAAAATCAGAACATCTGAACAGAACCCTAGTTTGATAAAAGTCTAGTCTTATCTTCAAATGTTTGAACTCCTTATGCTCTTTTATTGTATTAGATGTTAACCAGTTTAATCATCTAACTTGAATGAACCTTGAGCATCCTTCTCTGGCATTGGCAGGAGAATGGAGATGTTGCCTTCATTTTAAATACTAAGGGAGTTGGGAGGCACCGTGTTACAATGGTTCTCCTTCTATCTCTCTGGTCGGTTACAGTCGGTGTTGGCAGGAGGACAGAGGTCGACCCCCTAGACCCCTCGTTTGCGGGGTGCCTCAGGACTTGGTCCTCTCTCCCCTCCTACTTAACATCTACATGAAACCACTGGGTGAGATCATCCAACGATACAGGGTGGGGTATCAGCAATATGCTGATGATACCCAGCTGTATATCTCTACCCCACATCAGTTCAGTGAAGCGATGGATGTGATGTGTTGGTGCCTGGAGGCTGTGAGGGTCTGGATGGGAGTCAATAGGCTCAGACTTAACCCAGACAAGACCAAGTGGCTGTGGGTATTGCCTCCTAAAGACTATGTCAACTGTCCATCTTTGGTTCTGGGGGGGGAGAGAAATTGTCCCCCTCAGAATGGGCTTGCAATTTGGGTGTCCTCCTAGACTCACAGCTAAGATTAGAGCAACATCTGGCAGCTGTAGCTAGGGGGACCTTTGCACAGGTTCGCCTGGTGCACCAATTGCGACCCTACTTGGATCAGGAGCCTCTCCTCATAGTCACTCATGCCCTTGTCACCTCACGGTTAGACTATTGCAACACGCTCTACATGGGGCTACCCTTGAAGAGTGTTCGGAGACTACAGTTGGTCCAGAATGCAGATGCGCGAGCCATTGTGGGTGCACCTAGATATACCCACATTACACCAATTCTCCGCGAGCTGCAATGGCTCCCTATTGGTCTCCGGGCACAATTCAAGGTGTTGGTTATTACCTTTAAAGCCCTACATGGCTCAGGGCCAGGCTATCTTTGAGACCACCTTCTACCGCATAGCTCCCAGTGACCGGTAAGATCCCACAGAGTTGGTCTCCTCCGGGTCCCATCAGCTAAGCAATGCCAGCTGGCGGGCCTGTGGGGGAGGGCCTTATCTGTGGCTGCCCCAGCTCTCTGGAACCAGTTACCTCCTGAGATCCGGACTACCCCCTATTGGCCTTCTGGAAAGTGGTGAAGACCTGGTTTTTCCAGCAGGCCTGGGGCTGTTGATCTCGCTGTTGCAATCTTGTGAGATTGCAGCCATGAATGGTGTGCATGGGCTTTTAATGTCTTTAAAATGTTTTTATAATATTTTAAAATAAATTTTCTATGTTCGCATTATTTTTGCTGTAAGCCGCCCAGAGTCCCTTGGGAGTTGGGCGGCATAGAAATGCGATAAATTAAATTAAATTAAATTAAATTAAATTAAATTAAATTAAATGCACTGAATTCTAATACAAGTCTCCCAGTTGTATCTGATTAATATTAAATATGATTTATTAAAATAAATCATAGATTTAAACTGGATTATTTCAATAAAACATAGTAAAGATTCACTGCTATTTATTTGAATTCAGTCAAGTTAATCTGAAGTGAATTTCAGACAGATATATTTTCCTCATTTTTTCTTGCAACTATATTGCAAGCAGAAGGAAGGGAGACAGTACAAATCTGAGACCTACTTATGCCTTAATAAATTGTATTTTATTATTAGTTTCAAATAGGACAGGAACACATTGGGGTTTTGTTTTGTTTTTTAGCCAAGGGCCAGATTTCATCTTTGTTCCACCTGTTAGAAGCCATGCTTCAACATGAACAGGGCCAGGATAAAATTTAATTTGATTTAAATACAATTTATTTAGTAGGGGATTAATTGCTTTTTTAACAATTTCCCCATTGTTACATTAAACATTACGCTGGGTGACAACTTTGGAGAGGTCTCTAGGACTTGGTAAAGAAACACACACACACAAAAACTGGTGGTCTTTTGCATTGCGGGTGTCACACAGTTCTATCCTCTCCCCATCACCACTTAACAACTATAATAGTTGCTATAACAACTTTATATTGCCACTGTGTTGCGAGAGAGATGTTGTCAATGTCATGTCTTGGAATCTAGAATCTGTGAGCGTCTGGATGGAAAAAAACAGACTGAAGCTGTTTTCTTCCATCCAAATGAGATGAAGTTGCTGTATGCACATCAGGATTTTCTGTCAACACCAGGATTCTCTCTGTATGGGTATTCACTAAGAAGCAGGTGAAGGAGCTGATTAATAATTCAGGAATTCTTCTGGACTTCTGTTAGAACAAAAGGTGGAAATTTTGCCCAGCTTTGGCTGGTGCACCAATTTCAATCCTACCTGGTATAGAATGACTCATCTTCATTACCAGCCAGATGGACTACTGCAATATGCAGTACTTTAAATGAACTACCCTCAATTTCTGAATTACTCAGAAATTGCCAATTGACCAAAATGCAGTGGCAAATGTACTCACTGGCTCTTGGTGCTGCAAGCATACAGTATAATACTGATTCTGCAAACTCTGCTTTGGGTGGCATTTGGTCTCTGGGTACAATTTAAAATGCTGGTGTTGACTATTATCCCTTCATGCCATAGCACCTGGGTATCATCAAGTGTACCTGCTCCTGCTGTAATAAATCTAACCTATTAGTATCTTTAGGAAGAAACTAGTTTTGGGCTCACACGTCTGAGAGGTGAGGGAGGGAGAATTAGAAGAAACTGCTTTGAAATAGCCTCCCTGTGGATATTTGGCTGAACCATTGTTGCTGACCTTTAGGGAAATGTTGAAAAAAAAGTAAATATTTTTTGTAATCTAAAAACTATGCCATTTTTTACTTATTTTCATTTTTTTTCACTTGTTGCTGTTGCTTTTATTTTATTTTGTTTTGTTTCACGCTATCTTTGAGAGATATCAATGGATGTTTTGATTGTTACATTATATACTATAGAAACAATTGATAGCCATTAGATTGTGATTAGAATATATGTCAAACAAATAAAGAAACAATATCCTGGGACCGCAAATTACTCTCCCCTGGAAGAGGGTTTTGACTAAGCGATTGAATACATGTGTTTATGGAAAGCAGAACCTCTACCTGTCGATTACTGATAGTGAGTTTCTCCAGGAAATGTCGAAGAACTGTGGACGGATCTTCAATGAGACAGTTCCACAAGACTTGTTGAGCCACTGCACTCACTATACAAGACAAAAGGAGAGAACATATCTAGACCTGACTGGATAAATCAGTGCCTTCAAATGTAACCATTAGTGAAACTTTCAATCTTCACAGGACAGAAATCTGTTCTTGCCAAACCCTATACCATGTATATTATTGGTTTAAATTTGACACAACATTGTTTGGTAATGCGAGCTGTATCCAATATGGTCCTAATTAAAGTTAGTAGTAGTATTTGATATGGAAAGAAACTGTTTGTACATGACAGTGGATACTTAACCAAATACAAACATGCTATTTTATGGCATAGAAAAGGATATGACCTTAGTATATTGCTCTCAATAGAAATGGGAAGAGAGAACTTAGTTATGATGGAAAGCATAATTGTCTGTAAATTCACATTTGCTTATTGTGGGAGATACTTTTTTTCTGCCTTTTTTTCTAAAAGAGGAAAAGGGCACAAATGTCTTCAAGGAATATATCCAGTGGTGGGATTCAATTTTTTTAACAACCGATTCTGTGGGCGTGGCTTAGTTGGGGGTGTGGCTTGGTGATCATGTGACCGGGTGGGCGTGGCTAGCTGGTCATGTGACTGGGTGGGCGTGGCTAGCTGGTCATGTGACTGGGTGGGCATGGCTATGTGCATAGGGACTACTCAGAGGGCTGAAAAAAGTCATTTCTGACTGGTCCTCATACTTTTGACTGGTCCTCGCACTTATGACCATCCTCACATTTATGCCCGTTGTGGCATTCTTAACAACCATGTCAGTCATTTCACCACTACTTCTCTTCACCATGGTGACAAGATAGGGCACAAAATGTAAAATGTGAGGACAGTCGTAAAATCAAGGACTGGTCAAAAGTGCGAGGACCGATCAAAAATAACTTTTTCAGCCTTCTGACTAGTCCATATGCACATAGGGACTACTCAGAGGGCTGAAAAAAGTCATTTCTGACTGGTCCTCACATTTTTGACCGGTCTTTGCACTTATGACTGGTCATCATTTATGCCCATTGTAGCATTCTTAACAAGAGCCTTGGATAGTACAGTGGTCTAAAGCCCTGTTATTAACATCAGCTGCCTGCAATTATTGCAGGTTCGAATCTCACCAAGGCTCAAGGTTGACTCAGCCTTCCATCCTTTCTAAGGTAGGTAAATTGAGGACCCAGTTTGTGGGGGCAATAAGCTGACTTTGTATAAATATATACAAAAAGTATGAAGGCTATTGCTTAGCGCATTGTAAGCTGCCCTGAGTCTCCGGAGAAGGGCGGCATATAAATCAAATTTAAAAAAAAAACTGTGTCACTCGTTTTACAACTGCTTCTCTTCACCATGGTGACAAGATAGTGCAAAAACGTAAAATGTGAGGACAGTCGTAAGTTCGAGGACTGGTCAAAAGTGTGAGGACCAGTCAAAAATAACTTTTTCAGCCCTCTGAATAGTCCATATGCATAAAAGGATACAGCAAGAGTGGGATGAAGGAAGGGAAGGGAAATTAGAGTAGGAGTGAGGGTAAGAGAGGGAGGAAGAGAGTAGGAGAAGGAGAAAGGAAGATGAAGTAGGGAGGAGAAGAAGAGGTGGGGAGAGAAAGTAAGAAGGAAAGAAAAGAGAGAGGTGGTAGGTTGGAGGAGAAAGATTGCTGTACAATAAAAAAGATGAAAGGGAAGAAAGCCAAACCCAAACAAATATAAAAATATTAAGATAAAGAATGAATTGTTAAACTTTAAAGAATAAAAGAGAACAAATATGAATAAATAGCAATAATTAGAAACACACATACAAACATACAATGTATTTTCCTTGAACAGAGTATTTGACCGGTTCACAAATTTAAACAGTGTTTAGTCATTTCAATTAAATTTATAATTTTATAATTTATACAATTCTATATTTCCTTTTTGCCATATTTATTCCTCATTTATTTTTTTGAAAAACCAATATTACCTTCATCCTCATCTCTAATCTTAATCAAATTCAATTTTTCCCTTCTATTCTATATTATACCCCTTCCCATTGTCATCTATTTTTAAATCCATCCTCACATTGGTTAATTATGTAACATTGCAGTTGTTTAATACAAATTCAACATTTTAATATAAATCGATTAGTTATATAACGATCCTTTTTGTATATTAATCAATATGAACATGAATATTCCAATTATTTCCATGCAATCCAATTTCCTACAAATCCATTAATTATATTTACCAATAATAATAAACCAAATAGTTTCCCCCATATATTTCTTCAAACCACAACTTTACCATTTCTGCTTTCAATACAATATACAATTAATAGTATCTCAGTTATTACAATTCCCTAGTTAAATAGAGCTTTTTTTCTTTTGTGTTTTAAAATCTTGAACTCTCCTCTTTTGAACTAAATTTCCCATTGTTTGCACCTACCCTTTTTGGTGAGCAAAGAGAAAAAGAAATCTCTCTCCCTGCCTCATTTTGTCATGTTGCAGCAGAGCCTGCTTTACTTTCAGTTTCCTTTTAGCTAGGGAAAAAAAAATCACTCTTTGCAGCTAGTAAAGAGCTTGCAAAACAAGAGCTTGCAAAAGAGCCTGCGCAAAACAGCTGAGAGTGAATCAACTGAGAGTCGGGAGGCAGATCTAATCAAGCCTAAGCTAAAGCTGAAAGGAGTTGTTTTTTCCTGCTGTTTGCTTGCAAGGAGGTAACTGCTGCGAGGCAGAGGCCAAAGGGTGGGGGCCACCCTCCTTGCCACTTAGCCCCCCCTGTTGCCTCCTTTTGCCTCTAGCGCCCCCTGCCGCCCCGCCCCCCTAAGGCATCCCACCGCCCTCAGTACCGCCCCCTGTGCAACCACTGCCTTAACTATTTAACTCCTTAACAACCGGTTCTACCAAAGTAGAATCCCACCACTGGGTCTACCCATTTATTTTTGCAGGCAGGGGTCTACTCATTTGTTTTCTTTTGACACTGATCAGCTGTAGGGCGGCTCTTTGAAGTCCCAGCAGCTGCAAGGCCAATAAAATTACAAAAAAACACCGAACTGTTTGTTAAATTGCTGGCTCGCCCACCCCTCATCCAGTGGTGCGGAGGGGCGGGGCAAGGGGCAGGGCGAGCCAGCAATTTAACAAACAGTTCGGCCGAACCGCCTAGACCCGGCAGAATCCCACTACTGAATATATCACTGGAACACAAAACAAGACAGCACAGCCTTTCAATCCATTAAAACCCAGATTGTGGGGGCAATAAGCTGACTTTGTATAAATATATACAAAAGTATGAAGGCTATTGCTTAACGCATTGTAAGCCACCCTGAGTCTCCAGAGAAGAGCGGTATATAAATCAAATAAAAAAAATTAAAAAAATAAAGTATCTGTGGATTCCCCTTCACCAAAAGATGCTAATGAGATACTGATTTCAGATCCTTTGCTACTGCCAGTTCTTCCATTGCAGCCACCTTCTGACCGTGGATTTTATCCAAGTGACTGTGAAAAGTCAGCTGGAATCCTTGATCAAAAGTCAATGTGAAATTCCACATTCATGGAAAAACTTCTTCAGAAGAAAAAGAGATTACCTTGAATAAACCAGTATCTGCAATTTTTGATAGAATTCAATCTACCATCATTTCTAATACTTACTCCAATTAGGCTATGCCATACTTCAGTGTCAAACTCTTATCAGAATCCATATGGAGGATCAGGGTAGCTCCACACAAAGAAGTCAGACCCATTCCTCCTCCAGATCAAGCTCCTCCAGATCAAGCTCCTCCAGATCTGGCTCTCTAAGAAGGCATGCTAATACTCTGACATGCAGTATGGTGAAAAAGTAGAAGCTGTTAACCTGAGGTATTTTTACATGAAATCTTGGGAGGGATTGCTTAGGATCTTCAGTGTTGTGGAACTGCTCTTAAGTATAGCTATATTTACCTGCTTATTATGCTAAAGATGCTTTTCAATATGCAGCCAAAAAGGGTAATAAAGCAAAACTTGTCACTACATTTTCATCAACATCATAACTTGGGAGCAGTAAGTTAAATTTCCCCATTCCATATGTGAGAAAGGGGTAAAATATGTAGAGTTTTACAGTTAAAGGTAAAGCTTATGTAGAATATTGAAGGAGATGGAAAAGCACACTAAAGATTATTTGGGAATATTAAATGATTTCAAATTTTACTAGACTATCAGGCAATGTAAATGCAAATAAAAATTTTAATAGAACTTTTGACTGAAGAGGGACGATAAAAAAATCCACATAGAATTTTTGTTAACAGTTTTATCAGTCATATGTATTCTGTCACATACACTATATTATACTGACTGTGTATCAATGGTGGGTTGCCCCCGGTTCACACCGGTTCTATAGAACCGGTAGTAAAACCGGCGGGAGGCTTCGCCCACCGACCCCAATGTCATCAAAACACTTCTGCGCATGCGCGCGGCCCTGTACAAACCGGTAGTAAAGATAAGTAGAACCCACCCCTGCTGTGTATGCTTCTGTGCACAGACATTGTCTATTTACATAAGGACTGTGCAGCATATGGAGAATAATTTGGGAAAGCTATTTCGTTCAGCGCAGTCATGTGAATGTTGCATCTCCCCTCTGCAGCTGCTGTGTGATCCCAAGAAAAGACACAGTTGCTTCAAAGAATTGCTGAAAAGTGCTCCGAAGCACTATTTTTGAATGGAATCTGAGCTTAAGTAGGGTATATGTCTTTGTGTATAAGACAAAGATTTACTGTATCTATCAGCTAACAATGCTTGCTGTTAAAAGAAGTATAGATATTTTTAATTGCTTTCCAAAACTTTAAACTAAAAGAGTACCTGCTACTCCATCTTCCCGAACTTCTCCATCTTCCATCAAGTGAACAATGGGAAGTACAGCTGCACAAATGCATGCAGGGAACACTGCCTGTGGGGGCTGTGGCACATGATGATTTGGTGTGTGCTCTGTTGTATGCTCTTCATCTAAAAAAAAAGATGTGGAAGTAAAGTCCAAATTAATTCTTACATTTCATCTATAGTTATTCCTATTTATCTATATAACTACTGCTTGGTCATAAGAAACCCTATTCTGAATAAGAGACAGATTACCTCAAGTCCACTCATCAAATGAATACCAATTTTGTGTCTACTGACAAAACTATTTAAACACTCATAAAGGGATAGAAGTTTCAAAACACAAATCACTCTTTGTAATGCTTGATTCACATATCATCCTAAAGATGTGTTTGCTACTGGAATCAGAAACTCTTCTATGTGATTAGCTGGTTATGTAGGATGCATATATGGATTTTGTCAAGTTTCTGTGTGAAAGAAACCAACTAAAAACGAACAACACTAATCATGGGAACAGATCTGGCACAAGCAACATAGCCATTGTTTTGATGTAAAGATCATCTGCCACATTAAATGGCACACAAAATAATAGGTTCTAAAATAATATCACAAATGAAGGCAAATATACATGTCTAGGATAATGATGCAAGTTCCAATTTGGGTCAGTATTTTTTAATGTGGATATTATTTTAAGATCCAATCTGGGTTAGTCACTGGGACCAGAGGTTTAGTCTTCCAAGCTTCTGGACTTGCGGTGGTGCCCATCCTCGGGGACCTTCTCTCTAACAGAATGCTAGACAGTGTCAGTGACAGACAGAACAGAATGTCTAACACATTCCATTAGAGAGAAGTTCCCTAAGAATGGGCTCCAGCATGACTTTGAAAGCTCAGAAGAGTAAGTCCCTCTTAGATGGACCCAGACTGGAGCTTAAGATAATATCCACATTAAAAATTGTTGATTTAACTTGAGATGATTCCCTGGATAATAAAGTTCTTATCATGATGAGAATTAGGACACCTTGCATTGAAGATTACATAAATATATTTTAAATACTGTAGGAAGACAGCTGTGTTAATCTATAGTGGCAAAAAAACTGGAGTCTAGTAGCATCTTTTCCAACACATTTTAACACAGAAATAAAATTAAGGCAGAATCAATAAGATTCATAAAACAATTAACCCCCAATCTAATGTTCCCTTACCTTCAGCACTGACTGCTGAACGCACTGACCAAACTGACCCACGTCGAAAAGAATAGTTTCTATGTGATGTACTGGAAGTACATGATGGACTCACAGACAGACGACGTGATGCCAGGTTGGTGACTTCTTCTACTAATAAAATCAATAGAAGATGTTTACATTTTTATTTATGAAGTCTGCTGATTTAGTACAACAATGAAAACTATTTTATTATATGATAATGAATAATATACTTAATTTTATTGTCTTGTATCTAGAAAAGTATATGAAAAGATTTTGTATCAGTTCTTCCCACATCTATTTTCAGGTCTGCCAACAGCAGAATCATGGTCATTGACAAAACAACAAGCATTTGTCCTTCCCTAAAAAACAAAAATCTGCAAAGACACTAATAAATTTGCAGGGGACCTTGAAGCTCTTCCTAGAGTTACATGTAACAATACAATATCATGTCCTATGGCACTTCAGTAGCAGAAACTAATTAAGGAAGTCCGAAAGAAATCATACCACCAATGATTTAAGATAGGGATGACCTGCAGTCTGCAGGTGCCTTATTTTGGTGCCTTCACCTCATTGCCCCCAAATCACACTGTTAAATTCCAGTGCGTTATTTATTCTTTTTTTAACATAGAAAATAGGTATATTAAGTTGCTTCCTCATACAACAACAGCAACAACAAAACCTAGGGAGAAAGATTGCAGCTCTATTAACCAGTAATGACCAATTGCAGCTCTTGGAAGTAGAAATAACTCATAATATAAATATAGGGAAAAAATCTGCCTTTCTTATGTGGTGTATGTGTTAATATGATGACTTTATCCTTTGCTATATGAGGACTCTTCCAGAGTACAAAGTGAGTGCACCTTCTTCCTCCTGCTCAGAGCTTGGGGAACAGCTGGGTTCATAGCAAGCTTCCTGGGTGATAGGTATGGCAGTGATGAGACTAGCTTCTCGGCCCAGACGTTTCTTCTCCTCTTCCTGTTGCAGGTTCTTCAGAATGTGTTCTGCTCGTTGATGAGAGCGTGATACTGCCCGGGCTGAAAATGACTTCTGCAATTAAACCATTAAAAAAGACATTGGAAAAAAAGTTGCTTTGTTTTTTATAAAGACATTTAAATGTAAATAAATATTTACATTTAAATGTAAATAAAGACATTGCATGCATGGATACTACTTTACCAAACACAACTCAGGTTTATTTTTGTAAATAATTTATCAACTATCAGAATTTATCGTCCATCACACCAAAGGAAAAATGAAAACATACAAAGGGTGTGTGTATATGTGTGTGATATATTGGGTAACCTTGAGATTTGCAGGTTATATGATCTCATTTGGGAAAAAATAAGTGAAGAGCTGCCAGAAATCATGAGAACTGGTACCAAATGTTGAACTGGGGATGAGAAGAGAGGGATATTAACAATTATTAGGGAAATTAAATGGAATATGTGCTATGGAAGTGAAGCAGATATAAAATTTAGCTAGACCCTTTATATTATTAAGATAAGCATCTTCCTGGTTCACTTTGACAAGATATTTTTAAATGTTTGAAGAATGGGACTGATAACCACCCCAGAAATTAAAAGGAAAAAAAGAGGTTCTTTTGTAACTAAAGTTGGCAAAAAATGTGTCCAACACTTCTCTATTATTTCAATTCCATGATGGAGAGAAATCAAGGGGGAAAGGAATGATTACTTAGAACATATTGAGTAATAATTTAGACAATGTCACAAAATAATTGCAGATGGCAAATATTTTCTCAGATGAAGTATTTAGAAGTGCAATGCACTGAAATATATAAACAATATGCAAGCAGTTGCTATCTTCTTTATAACATCCTGTGAAATCCCCCTTCATAAACTATTAGATTTTCAGTCTTCCGGAGCAGATAATAATGTTTAGTGTATTTTTGTTTCCAGATCCCACTTATCATACATACATATGAGAAGGAGCCACAGATTCCTAAATGTAAAATTTGGATTCGCCAGTTTTGGTTGATTTTGCAGCATTTTCTCCGTATGAGGAAAAGAAGAAATTCTTGTAATGATGTTCTAGATTGATATGTCTAGACTCAATTAGACAAAAGATCTGTGTAATCGAGAACAGCTGTAGAAGGATAACCAAAACAGTTCCAGAAGCATTTACTAGAACTTATTAAACGGCATATTAAGAAACAAAAGACTAAGCATGTATCAGCCAATCTTATTTCTACAGAGATCCCTTGAGAATAGATACCCCGATGATTTATTAGGCTGCTTTATATTTTTTTCCTCTGTGACTTCACCCTCTACCACAGTTAGATTTTCATTTCTAAAAGGAATGTCCTACTTACAGACTGATCTTCATTGATGGGGTCCTGCACACTCCCACTGCACTGAGGAACCCATGGAGGGTCAAACATGGGGACAGACGGCATTCCAAGCACTGGAGAGGGCAGGGTGAAGTTAATACTTGGTGGAGGGATCTGTAAAAATAAGTCCGGAAGATTCAATATGATAGTAATCACTCTTGTACATCTCTCATGAAAATGCATTTTTCCAGGAACAAGGAAATGTCAAAATATGTCAGTTTTGTAAATTCTATCCTGAGATAAAGAAGAATTAGAAAATACAATTTTTCCTCACATAATACAATGGAAATGCAAGTAATTCCTTCTTTAGATGTTTTGTTAGTTGAGTTAGGATTCCTTTATTTTTTTAAACTTCATTGTAATACATAAATAAAATGCAAAGCAAACTATTTCTTATCTAGACAAATAAGTATTGTCCAAGTACTGTCAAAACTACTGGAAATAATAGAAAAAATAGTTTTGATCAAGAAGGGAAGACAATGTTTATAGGTTTTGGTATATATCCAGAAAGTTGTGTACTGGTTTTCTTTTTTTCTCATTATAGAGCATCCAGAAAAAGTACCAGTATTAGGAAGTGGAGCTTTGAAGGCCAAAGAGTTTAATCAATTTTCTTTCATTATATCATCTTACCTTATGCCTTGACAAACATAGTGCTGACACATTATTTCTTTCAGCTATAAATTATAGGGTTAAAATAGTCATTCATATGGGAGAACAGTAGATCTGCAAATGTGAAGGAATGTAGACCTGGCCTTGGGAAGGGAGACGGAATGAGTGAGGTGTTTAACCTGGGAAATTTAGAGCCTAGAAAAAGAGGAAAGGGTGAGAAAGAAACTCAAACTACTCCCACCTTGATTTTCTTTGAAATAAAAGAAGAGTAGAGAATATTGTAGAGAGAAACTCTGACAGAATTTCAAGATTTGCTATTTCATCCCACAAAAATAAAAAGCATTCTTGGAATCCATATTGTACCTGCTTGGTTTTTTGACTTTACCTACTTCAAAGGGCTATGATAAGACTCTCTAAATGGTTTCATTTACACTTCAACAACTGTAAGGAATAAGGCTATTTTTGGATTACAATGTGCAATTTACTTCATAGTATTCTTCAAAAATGATATACCAGAATTTCACTCTCAGTGTTTCTAAAAACTAGAACTTGCCTATCAGCTCCAACTAGTTTAAATCTTCTCAGAAACTCAATATGGCATAGTAAATGGAGAATTTGTATGATTCACTGTGACAGAAACTGCTTTAAACAATTGACTGTTTTCTAATAGTTAAGGCTTCTGATAAAATCTCTTAACCCCCACAAGGTTTATACTCTGCAATGGTTTTTTCTAGTGCTTTCTACAGCTTACAAAACACTGCTTTATCTTTCCCACCAATTGAGCAAGTTCACAACTGATTATTTATAATTTTAGCATTACTGTCCAGGGAAAGTTTAGTTCCCCATGCATTTCTACAAAAGAAAAAGAATTAAATCAGTCATCAGAAGAAATCAAGAAGGAGAATCTAGAACAACCTTATGACAAGTACGGTCTACTCAACTAGATCAAATTCTATTCAGAGTTGATGGCAAAATTGGTGGCACAGTGGTTAGAATGCAGTATTTCGATGCTTGTTGCTTGGTGTGGCTAAAAGAGTGAGTGAACCTCCAGAACAAGAGGCTACTTGATTTAGAAGGCCATGAATTAAGGTTTGGATGGCACGGTTATTTATGGAATGACAAAGTTAAAAAGTAAATGTTGATTTTAACAACCATTTTGTTAGACGTGCCATTCTAAGAATTTGGAATAAATATAAAACAAGGTTTTCTACAAAGATGCCTCTTTGGGTGTCCCCGCAAAAAGTCTTTTTCAGAAAATAAATGGTGGCGAAGCCGGACTGGTGGACTTATGGTAAAATAATATCTTTTAATTTTGGTGATCCCATCCTCAAGTCTAAGGAAGAGTTAGAATCAGAAGGTCATGTCTGCCATTGGTTTACATACTTACAATTGAAAGAAAGATTTAAATTAGATTTAAAAAGTTATGGTTTGACTTTGTTAAAAATGAATTGGAAATCTTACTGTGTGTTTGTGATGAACATATTATTGCTAAGGTTTATAAAACGTTATTGAAATTGAATTTGGAAAGTGAACATGTAAAGTATGATTCAGTGGGCAAGGAATTTTGGATATAATGTTATGCTTGAACAATGGGAGAATATCTGGACAAAAGGTTTAAAATTTACATTAAATTATAATTTAAAAGAAAACTTTTATAAGATGATGTATCACTGGTATTTCACACCAGATAAGTTATCTAGAATATAAAGGTATTTCAAATAAATGTTGGAAATGTAAATATAAAGAAGGGTCCTTTTACCATTTATGGTGGACATGTAATAAAGCAAAGAAATATTGAAGTAAGATTAATACTCTAATACAGAAAATTCTCAAAGTGAATATAAAGATAAAACCAGAAACTTTTCTTTTGGGCTTAATGGAAAAAGACTTGGAAATTTTTTTGGCAGCAAGACTACTTTATATACAAAAATGGAAGGACATTTCGATTCCCACAATGAAAGAATGGGTGCAAAAGTTGATGGACTTAGCAGAGATGGCTAAATCGACTGTTTTGATCAAAGAAAAGAACATAAGTACTTTTGTTTCTACTTGGAAACCACTTCTGGACTTTGTGCTTGAGGTGGAAAAAAATGAAACTTTGGTTATGGGTTTTACTGATTAGATAGATTTGCTGTTATAGAAATGGTTAGTTATACTATTATGGAAAAGTAAAAAGTTGAGGTTTGATGTTACTGTCTTAGTCTACTTGCACTAGAGGGAATCGGAAGTCAACACATTTTTTTCTTTTTCCCCTTCTTTTCTATACTTCTCTCTTCCCCTTTCCCTCCATTTTGTTTCCTACTATTTGCTTTTGTTATTTTTGTATTTTATAGTATAAGCTATTAAAAAACTAAAAAAAAAATAATGCACTATCAAGGTTGACTCAGACTTCATCCTTCGAGGTCAGTAAAGACCCAGATTGTTGGGGTCAATATGCTGACATTTATAAAGTGCTCAGAGAGTGCTGCAAAGCACTATGGAGCAGAATATAAATCTAAGTGCTATTCCTATTGCTTTCACGACTCATAGCAGAGACCATGATGAAACACCTAGAATCTACAAGACTTTCATGCATAGAACTCAAAATATAGATTCAAGATATATATGACATAATATATATTATGTCATAATATATATTATATTATATTTAATATAATATATTATAATATATTTGTCATAATAAAAGAGGAACAATGAGAGAAGACACATGAAACTATCAACATCATCATTGAAGGAATAAAATTCACAAGGGAAGAAGAAAACAACGGCATGGTCCCTTCTGCCCCCTGGATCGGAAACCTTGTGATGTAGCGAGGGAGATGCATATTCAGACAGGAGGCAAAAAGGTCCACTAGTGGTCATCTGAACTGGGCGCAGATGTCTAGAAAGATGTTGGGGTGGAGACGCCACTCGGCGTTGTCCAGCATAGTCCTGCTCAGGAAGTCCGCCTGAGTGTTTGTCCTGCCGGTGATGTGTAGCCAAAGGCTACATTGGCTTCTGCCACATGCCCAGGCTGAGGGCTTCCTTCATGAGGCCTCGAGATCAGGTCCCACCATGGCGGTTGATGTGTGCCTTTGTGGCAACGTTGTCCATCAGTATGAGCATGTGATGTCCCCCGATGAAGCGCTGAAAGTGCCACAGAGCCAGATGGATCGCCCTCAACTCTAGCCAGTTTATGTTGTTGGCAAGGTCCTGATGAGACCAACGACCTTGCAACACTTGGGAGTCGAGGTAGGCTCCCCAGCTGTAAAGGCTGGCGTCTGCTGTTAGGATGATCCTTTGAGGATCTAGTATGGAGGAGCCTCGGTCGAGGGCTGGTGATTCCCACCAGTGGAGGGATCTCCTGACATCGAGGGGAACCCTGATTCTTATTCAAGAGTTGGAGAAGCCTGCCTGTTGATATGGCAACAGGAACCATTGAAGGCTCCGGGTGTGTAGCTGAGCCCATGGCACAATTTGTATGCAAGAAACCAACTTGATGAACAGCATGGCTAAGGGAACCTTGGGATGTTGCTGAATCTGAGTTACTAAGGTTCGTATGTTGTCCCTCCTTTCCTGAGACAGGAATACCAGTCCCAGGGAGGAGTCTATGATGGCTCCAAGGTGGGTTATTCTGGTACTGGGAATGAGTTGGCTCTTTGGGTAATTCAGTAGAAATCCATAGGTTTGTAAAATTTGAATGGTTAGATTTAGGTTCGTCTCTGCCTCTTGGGGAGATGAGGCCAGGATCAATATATCATCTAGATAAGCCTGCAACCTCACCCAGGATAATCGTAGGTGGGCTGCAAGGACAGCTAGTACTTTCATGAAGCAGTGGGGGGCCGATGCCAGGGCGATCGGCATGGCATGGTATTGGAGCTGGTGACCCACATAACAAAATCTTAGAAATCTCCGATGATTTGGTGATATTCGAATGTGGAGGTATGCTTCCGAAAGATCAATTGAGGCCATGAAATCCCCGGGGTGAATCCCTTGGAGGATCAACAGGAGTGAGCACATCTTGAACCTCCTGTAGACCAAGTGCGTGTTGAGCGCCTTGAGGTTCAAGATGGCTCTCCAGATCCCCGAGCACTTCAGCACAACAAACAGGATGGAATAAAATCCCCGTCTCCATTGACCTGGCAGAACCGGCTCTATGGCTCTGATGCCTAGGAGGTGCTGAATCGCACATTCCATGAAATCCCGTCATAATAATTTGGTCGAGACAGGGCATTGTACGAAGCAGTCAGGAGGGCTGGAGAGAAACGCCAGCGATAGTCCTTGATGGATGGTCATAAGAACCCAACTGTCATTTGTTGAGAGAGCCCACTGGTCTACATATAGGCTCAACCGTCCTCCAATGGGGGGGTTCGGATGTAAGTCATTTCTGCCTATGGAAGTGGCAGTTGCCAGATCCGTGTAAGGGACGTCTTTGGTTGCCAAATTGATGGGATCGGTCATGAAAGGGATGTTTGTCTGGTTGATGTGTCAACCCCTGGATGAAGGGGCATTGTTGGGAAGGGCCTTCCTGTGTGTTGAAATGAAAGGGCTGTCTCCTATAATAAAGAGTGGCCCGCCTATCCGCTCTCCTTGTTGCTGAAGGCATCACCTTACATTTTTCCTTATCTTTCACCAGAAGGGGGTCTACAGACTCTCCAAATAATTTGGTTCCCGAGTAGGGGGAAGAGGCCAGCCTCCATTTTGCTTTAAACTCTGCTGGCCCCTGTCAGAGCCACAATACTCTCCTGGAGGTGACAGCGGAGGCAAGGGCCCTGGAGGAATACTTTGCAGCATGTAATGTCACATCCGCCAAAAATTGAACAGTGGCTATAATTTTGTTGAGGTCCTGATGTAAACGGACCTCACCAGGAGACAATCTGGCCTGTAACTGTTGGAGCCAGATGAGGGAAGACTGATTGAAAAAGGATGGCCCAGGCGGCGGCCTGGTGTGTCTTCCTGAATGACAAATTCAATTTCTTCTCCTCCGGCTTTAAGCCTTCAGAGGGGTCCCTGGCCAGATAGGGGGAGGGGGAGGCAAGGGCAGCAACCAGACCATCAATGGAGGGTACCTGCAAGAGTTGTAGAAACGGGGGTGCCATGTTGTAATTCCTTCTGTCCGAACCGCTGGGAGTGGGAAGGGATGCTGGACTGACCCATTGGTTGCGGACGACATCTGTGAAGACCTTGGGAGCCAGAATGAAGAGTTGCTGAGCCATAGGCTCAGAGAAGAAGCCATGCCCTTGCCCCTGGGAGGACTGAGACTCGGTAGATGAGACTTCCTCTTGAAGTCCGGCAGTGGCCTTTGCCTTGAACAGTAAGGACTTGAAGAGACCTGAGGGAAAGAGACCGGTAAATGCTGGTACATCAGGAAGCGCCCCCTCATCATCGGAGAGATCCTGATCTCTTTGTGCCTCCTCCCCCAGAAATAGTCCATCACTACCACCCGAATGGGAAGGTGATTGGTTGGTTGGTTCAGTTAAACTGGCAGCCGGAGAGGTGGGAGCGGGACGTGAGTAGGAGGTAGAAGTAACAGAAGCTGCCCTCTGATGTTGGATCACCTCGGCAATGCCCCTAAAAATTGCCTGTGAAATTAAAATCTGGAGTTTTCAGGCAAATCGGATAATATTGGTGCTGAGGCTTCAGATGCCTGAATAGGTCTGGGATCCTTCGCTGAGATGGAACAAGCAAAAGGATTCTCTCTCCTGACCTGTCCTGGCCCAGCTGTTCCCTGTGACAGAGAAGCAGCAATCTTGGGTGACCATGCCCTCATTGAAGGTGCTGTCTGTTCCAAATGTGGAAATCTGGAAACTGAGTGGTCACTGGCCAGTGATTGAGTCTCCTTGTGACTCTGCTTTGTCTGTAGTTCAGTAGATTTATGCTTGGGCTCCTTTCTGGAAGGCTGTTTGTCCTTGGATATGTGGTGAGATTTACAGGACGGCTTCCTGCCTCCTGAGGCCCCGGGTTCCTCCTTGGACCTGGGCTCCTCCCTGGACCTGGGCTCCTCCCTGGCCTTGGACTTATCTGCCATAATGAGAGGGAAGGGAGTCAAGGTAGCCCAATTTGTGGTGGCTATGCCTGTTCCCAGGACTTAGCCAGCACACCTACAAGCCTGATATGGCTGTTCTGAGGGCAGCATGCCTAGGGCGAACCTAGGAATTGCCAGCTCCTGCACCAAAGCTTCCCTCTTTCCAACAAAGCCAGGTAGTTGGCACTGGTGGTAAAGTGCTTCAAGCCGTTTGGGAGCTCTTTTTAAACTGCCGCTGTGCCAAGCGGTTTAAGCGGAGGGAAAGCGGGGGGGAGGGCTGGATTGAAACACTACTCTCTGAGGCCAGGGCCCACTCCACAAGTAATAGTCAGTAGGAGATTGGACAGATAAAGGCGCTGCAGAAGCTCATTACCCAAAGAGGCAACGCGGCAAGCCCGAACTCCTACGTCGATCGTGCTACCGGATAGCAAGGTGCGAAACCGCCAATGTGAAGGCTGCCTGCTTAAAATGGCCACGTTTGCCGATAGATTGCAGCATGGAAGCCAAAGGGGTTCGGGCGGTGTCTATGTCCGATGCGGCCACAATGGCCAGAGGAGGAACGAGAATCATTCCTGTGGGCAGCAGCCTGGGCCGCTCCAAATATTTGGCAGTGCTGTCAGTCAAGCTGAACCTGCCAGCACAAACTGCAATCAGGGGCAATGAATATGGGGAAAAGCCTGATCCAAAGACTGTCCAAGAATGTCCAGAAATGGATTGAAACAGGAGAAATAGTAGAAATGTGTCTCTGTCAGACGATTGAGTCGAAAACTGGGCCCAACGGACACAAGTGGGGGGCGTGGCCAGCAAAATTATGACTCAGTCTCTGGGCAGATTGCACTGTATCCAACTCACTTCTGGACCATTCCGCAGTCCATTTGGGAGAAGCATGAAAGATTCACCAAAAAGCTAATAAGAGTGGAAATTTTAAAAAGGGCAAGAGATGATGGATAGTTATAATATTTTTAACATGGTGGTTATTTTATTAAATGTTAGAAAAAAGTAGAAATTAGAAATTAGGAAAATAGTATTACCGTATATACTCGAGTATAAGCCAACCCGAATATAAGCCGACCCCCCCAATTTTACCCCCCAAAACTGGGAAAACTTATTGACTCGAGTATAAGCCAAGGGTGGGAAATGCAGCAGCTAGATACCAAATGCATACCATCGTACCGTATTGCTTCATATTTATAAAACCATCTGGAGATGATGCGAAGGGGGAAAAAACCCACAGAAAGTCCTGCTCCTGGTGCTGCCAGGGAAGAGGCACTGTAAGAACCACTGTTGCTGGGGACGAGGAGGTGCCAGCGCCAGAAGCAGAAACCCCCACCCCCTTGTATCCAGCGGAGCCGGTTCTCTCCCCCTGGACAGTCTGCTGGGCTGGGGAGAAGGGAAGCCCCGATTCTTCCCCACCCCCTTTTATCCAGCAGAGCCGGTTCTCTTTCCCTGGGCAGCTGCTGGGCTGGGGAGAAGGGAATCCCCGATCCTTCCCCACCCCCTTTTATCCAGCAAAGCCGGTTCTCTCCCCCTGGACAGTCTGCTGGGCTGGGGAGAAGGGAATCCCCGATCCTTCCCCACCCCCTTGTATCCAGCAGAGCTGGTTCTCTCCCCCTGGACAGTCTGCTGGGCTGGGGAGAAGGGAAGCCCCGATTCTTCCCCACCCACTTGTATCTAGCAGAGCCAGTTCTCTACCCCTTGGCAGAGGAGCGGAAGCACCAGCCGCCTCTCTGCTCAGTTGCGAGCGAGTGAGCAGCCAGCCAGCCGCGGGAGAAGCTGCAAAAAGCTGCAAGCCTCCCTGCAACCTCTAAAGCCAAAAAGGGGCGCGGGGGAGCGACGCCGCACCACCCACACCCCATTTTGGCTTTAGCAAGCCTCCCTGCAACCCGGGGAGCCAAAACAGTTGCAGGAAAAAAGGCATTTTTGGGGGGTGACTCGAATAAAAGCCGAAGGGGCTTTTTTCAGCCTGAAAAACGTGCTGAAAAACTCGGCTTATATTCGAGTATATATGGTATGTATACTGAAATATAATAGAACATATTAAAATTACTCCCAGTATGTATACACAAATGTTAGAAGTTGAAAGGTTACGATTATGTATATTTAAATGGTAATAGCATTATCAGAATTGTATGCAAAGTATATTGACCCAGACAATACACTGTCCACCAAGTACTTTTGGATGTTAAAGAAAAAAACATAAATAAAATTATTTTTTTAAAAATGCTAGAGAATTCCTGGAAGCCTGGCATTCAGACAGATCAGTCATCAAGAAGCACATAGAGATAAATAACATCTACATACCATTCAAAAGAGACCATAAAAAAGCTAAAAATGAAACAAAAAGACCAAAACATCTCCTCACCAGCAAACAATCTCCAAAAACGCAGACATTAACACCAAGATTAATGTTAAACCAGTGATCAAGAAGTAAACAATACCCCAATCATAGAACTACAAACTCAGACAAATAAGTTAACAGTAAACAACAGCCTAATCAAAGAACCACCAGGAACACTCCCACCAACACTGACAGGGCAAGCCTCTAGTATATAAGTAGAGAACAAACCTCATTCCCTTGTAGTATTGATGATATTACTTAGTTTATTACAAAGCTCAGAAAGTATCAAGAACTCACAGTTCAACCCTGAACTTCAAATGTTCTCATCTATTGGTAACAAGTTGACTGCAGATTTTGAACCACATAGTTTAGGATAAAATCATAAAGATTTTATAAACCATTTTTCATAAGGATTTCAATCTAGGGTGATAGAGCATCAGACCATTTATTTATATTTGGCCAGAAAAGAATTAGGAGCATTGTTATGTGAATCCTTGACACAGGCTAATATCATTTCTATAGCTCAAGGGATCTGGTTTGCAATCAAGCTATTCCCTCATTCTGTGGAAGTTGATTCAAGACACCAGAACTCAAATTTTCATCTCTTGTCCTTTTGATTCTGTTCATAATTGTTGAGAGGGTTTTTGTTATTGTTGTTGTTGGTTTAATCATTTTACTTGATAAAAAGTTCTTGAAAACTTGAAAGCCAGGATGGTATTTTATACATTTCGAATTAACATAATATATTATGAAAGTTTAGATTCCAACACATATCTATTATCTGACCTAAGTGTCACTTAACTGAAGTCCTGTAGTGATAATACTTACTATATGGAAATATATCAAGTGGTATATAGTTCACCTTAAAGATTTGTTGAGCACCTTCCTCCATGCGAGGCCATACTTGATATCTAAATCTCCAGAGGGTGTGGAACTTAAGAATGGCATTCAGTCTCTGCACTGCCTCCGAGTGATGAAATTCAGACATCAGCATATCTGAAACTGCCTCTGGTACTTTCACAGCACATAGAAGGAACATGGCAGCTGTAGGAAGCAAATATTCCATGAAACATCTTTTTTTCCCTATAATCTGGAAGTATTATTATTTTACTGATGTACTTGAGAGCTGAGAGGTGGAAGCACACATTAAGCTTATGAGCAGACTTGATAACAAAAGGAACAGATAATTGTCTTTGAATTTCAAGCAGGGAAATATCATGAAGAGAAGACAAGGTGGCAATGCCTATAAACGTAGGCTGCATAGACAAGGTTCTCAAAATCAGAGGAAGATTTCTGTAGCATTAGATCAAAAATCCTCAGAAACCAATGCTGGGTGAAATGACTATGGTAGCTCCAATTCCCTAGGATTGGATTTTTTTGCATTCTTGAGGGCATTTTTAGAATGTGAAAGGAGCCTCTTACCTGCTGCACCAGCCATGTGTTCATCCATACTGAGCAACAACTCCCATGCTGCAGGCTGGATGTCCCCATACATCTCTTCTGTGAGGATGGGAGCTGCCTTAATTAACAGTGAAAGTGGTGCTGGAGACAGGCTCATCACCTGCAAAAGAAAACCATGCACTCAATAATATAAAATAGGGCCCTCACAAACATATTCCCGTCAGTAGTGGCTTCCACTTACCTTCACTACCGGTTTGGAACTGTGAGCACTCACGTGCAGAGGCTCTGCACATGCACAGAACTTTCTGTGCATGCACAGAGCATCCGTGATGACGTCTGGGTGGGTGGGCGGAGCCTGCCACCGCCGCCACTACCGGTTCGCCCAAACTGGGGCAAACCGGTAGAAACCCACCACTGATTCCCCTGCTGAGGGGAATGTAGCACACACAATAAGAATGCTGAAGATTGCAGCTTCTTCACAGAGACTTGGTGATGCCAGACAATCTATTATTTAAAGAGATTATAGAAATCTGATCCAAGAAGACAATGCAAGTAAAAAATGGGGAACACTTATCTAGTTGGCTTATACAGTACAGGTAGTCCTCACTTAGTGACTCTTCAAAGTTATGATGGGCCTCCCCAGAATTAATTTCAACCCAATATTTTTGGTGGTTTTTGCTGGTTCCTGGTGCTTACTTCCATTTCTAGCAAAAATGGCCATTGAAGAAAATGGGTTGGCTTAACAATCACAGTGTCTGCTTAATAATTATAGCATTCTTTTAACAACTGCAGTTTTTGCTTAATGACCAGTACAAAAAAGGTTATAGAATTGGGCACATTCAGGTGGCAACCAACTTAACAACAATCATGACTTACAATGGTAATTTTGGGATAAATTATGGTAGTAAATTGAGGACTACCAGTAGATAGATTAGATAATCTGAATTATTGACAGTGAATTCATTCAGATCAAGGTAAAATGTGACATTCCCATAGTGCTGAGATATACTTCATAGAGGCCTATGTTAGTAGACACATAATGTCTCAGGGCAAGGCAGTAAGGCAGCTGAAACATGTTTCCATCATATGTTACATGCGATGCAAATTGTGCATGGGCAACATTCTACTACATGTATAGTATTACCAGACACCATAGATAATTAAAGAGAAGTCAAAGGAGCAATTCACAGGCTTAAGATTCCTTAGAGTTTCCCTACTTGGCACATAATATATATCAAAGGCTAAACATAATGTTCCACTAGTGCAGGGTGTCAAACTCAAGGCTTGTGGACCGGATCTGGCCCACAGGGTGGTTAGATCTGGCCCACAGAGCTGCCCTTGAAATAGTGGACCAGCCCGCAGTGCCTGTGCCAGTGAAAACGGAGCTCAGAAGGGCTGCGCATGGCCCTCCTGAGCTCCATTTTTGCTGGCAGAGGGTTGCAGGAGAGCGATGCAGGCTCCGTTTTCACTGACAGAGGGTTGCAGGAGGCCATCGTAGGTCATTGCTCCATTTTTGCTGACAGAGTTCTAGCAAAACAAACTACTAGCAAAAGTGGCATTTGATCACAAGGCAAGGATGCATCGAGAAATGTTTCCCCTTTTGCATCCAAGAAGGGACAGGAAGGAGAAAGGGAAAGAGGAAAGACAAGGAAAAAGAAAAAGAAGGAAAGATGGGAATAGAGCAAGGAAGGAAAAAGAAGGAAAGAGGGGAAGGAATAAGAAAGGAGAGGGAAGAGGGAAGGAAAAAGAAGAAAAGGGGAAAAGGGAGGGAGGGAGGAGATTATAATGAGAGGGAGGGTCTAAGGGAAGTCCTGCCTTAGTATTTGGCCACCAGGACCCCTGCTGCCCTTTCGCTTCGCCTTGTGTCGTCCTCCTGATCTCTCCTGGGGATCTCCCATCCTATTGCTGAGGATGCTTTGGTTACAAAGCCAGGTCTCCTTGTGTGGAGAGGGAGTGGTCCTCAGTCTGACCCACACACTTTGCCATCCTGCATACACCATGAGCAACCTGGCCAAGAAGAGTGAGAACGGCAGCAGCCTCGAGGAGGAAGTAAGAGCAGCTGGGTACCCCCTTGGGGAAGCGGGGCTGTGGGGTCCTGGTACCCTGGGAATTCAAGGGCCGGGCTGGGTACTTGTCCTCCATTGCCTAGGGCTCTGGACAGCCTGCACCATCCGCTGGAAACAATGGATCCCCCAGCCTTGCCTGGGCCACCACAGGCACCACTGACATGAGTGATATTGAGCTGGCCACACACACCCCAGCCACACACACCCAGCCACCCCTCCCCCACCCCCCCAAGGTCAGACACAACCTGATGTGGCCCTCAATGAAATTGAGTTTGATACCCCCGCACTAGTGCATTATTCTATAAGTAATAGAAATTCACATTACCTGATGCCTTATGTATTTCAACATTCCAGAGTCTTTTTTTCCTTCAAGATTAGAATCCAACACTCTTTTCTTCAGGGAGGGTGTTCTTAGGCATGACTTATCTGAACACTGAAAGACAATTGACCTAAACAAATCTGAGTGCTTTCAGAAGATAGCTAACTAGTAGAAGCTGGGGGTTCCATTATGTTTCTGACAGTAATACACTTAACTAATGCAGCTTTCCCTTGTTGACCAGAAACTACTGATAATGAGAGAAGCTGACATTTCCTTCTTTGCCTGTTTCCAAAATGATGCACGTTTCACAGGATGTCAACAGTCTCATCAGAATGTTGAAACAAATATTATGAAGCCAGCTTCACCCCTCACAACATTTATATAACATTGTGATACATGCCCAAAAAGAATGAAGCCTATGTCATGAAGCTTGCTTCATCATTTTATTTGCCCCTGTATCAAAATAATTGTGGCAACATGGGCAGCAAACAAATTTAATAAATAAATAAATATATTGTTTCACTAAGGAAGGATCTTATATTAAACACAGTTCTTAGAAACTCCTCCCACATCTATTCACCTGCGAGTAGAACTAAGTTTGACAGTCTAAAATAAATGTCTAGGCAGCTGAAAAATGAGTAATTTATTTATTTATTCATTACCTCTTACCTCTTTTTGCTTTTTGCCTCTGGCCACACCGTTTAATAAGTTATTTTCTTTAAGTGAATCCACAGTGTCTCCATACAAAAGTTTGATCGCCCGGACAAGGCGTGCACACGAACGACTGTGGTGGAGGTAGCAGTGAGGGTGGCAGTAATCAATATGGGTACAAATGAAACTCTGCTGGTTGCACAGCAGTATCATCACCTGGAAACAAAGTATGAATATTTATAGAATTGCAGTCCTGTCTTTGTGCCAAGAGAAGATTATGTGAACATCCTTTTTTTAGATATCAGAAACCATAGACAGAAAAATCTTTGAAATGTTTTCAAATTATTTGCCTCTATCCTCTTCAATTTAATATTTCACTAACTCTGACAATTAACTCGTGAATGAGAGATCTAGCAAATATCTCATACTCATTAATCGTAATATATAAACATATTTGTTCAGTTGATCAGTGAAATGTTCCAGGGCAAAGTGAGCTCAAGCAATAACCTTTTCCTTTGTTCCAAAGGCCTTGTTTGAGTATTTATTATTGCTGCCACTTTGCTCAGAGTTGGCTAGTTTAAGCACAGGAATTTCCCCTTGCTACCTGGCTATACCAAATTTCATTTCTGGAAATAATAATCACTTCAGAATTCTCCTCCTACACCCAATTTTTCTTGGCTGAGTAGCTATGATTGCTTCTTCTTGGTTGATTTTATGAATTCTAGACATGGAATACAAATTAATCACCTTGAAGATTCAGGAACCATGGTGTGAGACTGGTGGAGAGGGAAAACATTATCTACAATTCCTTTCCCTCTTCTTTCCATTTTCTTACTCATTTTTGCAGTTCCCTATTCATATCATATCATAAATATCATATCATAAATAAATAAATATCATATTCATATTATAAACGCCTTTGGCGTTTAGTCATGTTAGCCACATGACCACGGAGATGTCTTTGGATAGCGCTGGTTCTTCAGCTTTGAAACGGAGATGAGCACCGCCCCCTAGAGTCAGGAATGACTAGTACATATGTGCGAGGGGAACCTTTACCTTTATTCATATCATCTAGTTGACAGGGATCTCAGAGCTGAGTAACTAAAGTACTAATATAACATTATAATGATAAGTATATTGATAAGTTATTGTCCTCCAAGGAAAATCTTTGGGTTGTCCTACAGTAAGCTAATGTTTAACCATGTGTACTGGTATTTTGAAAAATGATATTCTGTTTGACCCTAGTTTCTAATTGCAGAGGGCATCAAATGACAACTATAGGAAAACTATAAGTAACTAGTTTCCACATTTCATTTTGTACTAAATTTTATTGTATTCTTTACTAATATATCAACTCACTATTTAAATGGCAAGAGTTTAACTTGATATTTGATTTGTTCTATTTGCTTGATCACAAAGCACACCTTGTCAATTCTGAATCCTCCTTCCCTCTCCCTGCCATCAGATGATCCAAGAAACAGCTTTAATAAAAACAGCCAATACAGATCAGAGTCAGAGCACTATGGAGATTTGTAAATATAGCTAGATTGGACTGCTTGTGCTTTGCCTCAGTTCAATAATCTGTCTAACTTCTAGATTTATGTTCGAAAGACTGTGAGGTATGCTGTTATTACTAATCCAAGAAACAAGTATAAGAGCTTGAAAGATTTTAGATTACATGAGAGGAAAACTACTTTTATCTTGGGACATTTGAATCTCTCTAAATCATCTTAATTTGGCTCAGGATATAAGATTTGGACACATTGGAAATGCATTTTTAAAATCACATTATTTTTTTCTGATCCATTCATCTATCCATTCTGATTGATCTTCAAAACATTATCCTGGTGAAAGATCTATCAAATGCACTGCAATTAACCATATACTATATTTTGTGTTCACGTATACCGTGAGCACATTAGGCAAGTTTTATTTTGGAGGATTAATTTTATTATTGAACAATTGCAGTGCTCTCAGTCAATCCAAAATGTTAATAAACCTCAAACCTGACTATTTAAGAAAGTAAAAGTGAGGTTTTGGCTTTCTTAGGAGAATATCTACTGTATAGCAGCTTCTATTCCTACTTCTGTTTAATGATGCTTCTGAATGTTTCTGTCAAGATTGAATCGCCTTGCTTCTTTCAAATGCTAATACTTTTCAACTTGCCAATGAACTGAGGGGGAAATGGAACACAGAGAATGTATGCAGAAATTGTGATTGTCTGAGCTCCCTGACAGCCCTCTATATAAAGGCTGGCTGTTAGAGGGACTGGCTACTGGATTGTAAATAGTTGCTGAATAAAGAGCTGTTGTCTGAAGCCTGTCTCCAGTCTCTTCAATCTAACACTGACGATGAAGGTGGGATACCGAAGAAAACACTGAGACCAGAAAGAGCTGACAACAAAACAATCTGGTCCTGTGGCAAACGCCAATGGCAGCCATCTTGCATGCCAAATTCAAATGCTTGGAATTGCAGCAAGCATGTCTGCGTTCCACCCACTGGCTCCGTTCGAACCAGCGAAGGAGAAATGGGACACTTACATGACGAGGTTCAAATGCTTCATGGAAGCAAACAACTTACTTGGACTGTCGGACAACAGGAAAAGAGCACTGTTCCTGAGCCACTGTGGGCACGATGTGTTCGACACCACTGAAGCCCTGTGCGAACCAACTCCGGTACAATCTGTACCATGGCAAGTGCTACAAAATGCATTAAAAACACACTATGCTCCTGGCCCATCAAAGACAGTAAGAATTCCTGCACCGAATGCAGCTGGACAGAGAATCTATCAATCAATTTGTCACTGTGCTACGAAAAGCCGCAGCCCACTGCAAATTTAGAGACCTGGACAATATTTTAATTGAGCAAATAATTTGGGGGGTAAAAGACCTCCGGCTGCAGAGAAGACTCTTAGCAAAGATAAATCTAACGTTGCAGGCTGCGTTGGACGAGGCAAGGGCAACCAAGTCGTCAAATAGGGCAGCCGAGTCCCTCCAGAAGCTTGCTACAGCTCCAGCTGCAACAAAACAAACTGTCACTATACATAAGAGCCATCAGCAAGACAAAGAATCTGAAAGCAGCGAGATTTATTGGACAGAAAGGAAGAAATATGCAGAGCCAGAAAATAGAAGGCAACCATGTGCCAGCTGTGGGGGGCAGCATCCTAGGGCATCCTGTCGTTACAAGGACACCATATGTCGCTGATGCAATAAGAAGGGACATTTGGCAAATGTCTGCCGAGCAAACTTGCCCGCTAGTTATTGTGCAGACACAGACATTCCAAAGACTAAGGGTTCAAGACCATTTTGGCGGGAAACCTGGAAGACCAGGCGTGAAGCTGCTAACGCAAGGGCGCCAGAAACAAACTGCCAGACTAGGATAGGGCAGGTGAGCACCCGCTGCAGGAAGAAGCTTCACGTCACTGTACAGATAGAAGGGTCGCCCTGTGACATGGAAATTGACACCAGCTTGTCGATAACAATTATCTCCTGGCAAGCATTGAAGGCTGCTGTCCCAAGACTTCAAAAACACCAACTTGAATGCCAACACTTACGGCTCAGTGATTACCAGGGGAATCGGATCCCTGTCATTGGCTGCGGAACCTTCAAGGTCCAGTTCAACAAATTTTGGGATGAGCTGACCTTAACAGTCATCGGAGGAAACCTTTCCAACCTGCTCGGGCTGGACTGGTTCGAGTCCCTTGGCTTGGGGGTGATTGGTATCAACACCATTGCCAACTCGTGGGCCGATGACCTAATCCAGGAATTCCAAGATGTGTTTAATCTGGAACTCGGCAAGTATGTGGGCATCCCAATATCATTCAGTCTAGACCCCAAGGTGTCACCGATTAGGTTGAAACCCTGGAGGGTTCCATTTGCCCTAAAACCCAGGATTGACAAAGAACTTGATAAACTAATCAGGCAGGGCATTCTTGAGCCAGTTGACCACGCTAAGTGGCAGACCCTCATTGTCACCCCAGTTAAGAGTGATGGCTCTGTGTGCATCTGCGCTAATTATAAGTGCACATTGAACAAGGCTCTACAGCAGAGCGCGTACCTAGTGCCCATAGTTCAGCACTTGTTGCATTCCTTGGGTCCCGGAAAGATTTTTGCAAAATTGGACCTCGCGCAGGCATATCAGCAGCTGCCTGTAGATGGTGCTACTGCTGAGGCCCAAACCATTGTGACGCATAGAGGGGCGTTCAAATGTCACCATTTACAATTTGGTGTAAGCGTTGCCCCGGGTCTTTTCCAGAGTGTAATGGAAAGACTATTGCAGAAAATTCCTGGGGTAGTGCCTTACTTTGACAATGTCCTGGTTACTGCTAGTGACGAACAGCAACTATGCTCCCATCTGAGGGAGGTGCTGTCAAAATTTAGGACCGCAGGGTCAGAGTAAAGGGCAGCAAATGCCAAATCAGGGTCCCCGAGGTTGAGTTCCTGGGATACAGGATAAATGGAGAAGGCATTCATTCTCCCCAAAGCAAGGTCAGAGCAATTCAGGAAGCCCCAGCGCCACAAAATCAGACAGAATTGCAGGCTTTCCTGGGATTGCTCAACTTCTATAGTGTATTTTTAAAGAACAAGGCTACCATTGCTGAACCACTCCACAAACTATTGGCGAAGAAAAGCCTCTGGGTTTGGGGACATAAGGACATAAGGAGGCTACCGCTTTTGCTGCTGTAAAACACCTCCTTTCTGCTGACAGTTTTCTAATCCAATATAGTGTATGACGCCTCTCCTTTTGGTGTGGGGGCTGTATTTAGCCACCATCTCCCAAATGGGACTGAAGCCCTGGTCGCCTATTTCTCCAGGACACTGTCCAGTGCGGAGAGGAACTATAGCCAGCTGGACAGGGAAGTGCTGGCTGCGGTGGCCGGGGTCAAGCAGTTTCATGAATATTTGTTTGGGAGGGATTTTGAATTGGTAATGGACCACAAACCTCTGTTGGGACTCTTGGCGGGGGTTGTTGCCTCATTTTACGAGATGGGCCATTTTCCTGTCGGTGTACTGCTACAAACTGATTCACCGGCCTGGAAAGACTGTGGGACATGCTGATGCCCTCAGCAGATGCCCTCTGCCAGACTTATTGGATGACCTGACCCCGGGCATCCCTGTTCTCCTCATTGACTGCCTGGACTCTGGCCTCGTGACTTCTGCCACTGTGGCAAAGCACTTGGCTAAAAATGCTATGTTCAAAAATTTTTTGAACTGGGTTTGGAGGGGATGGCCAAAGGGCCCGTTTGCACAGAGTTTAAGCCATTTGCACTACGACAACATGAGATTTCAGCTCAATGGGGTTGTTTACTGTGGGGGGACTGGGTAATTATACCATCCAGTTTGAGGTATTCTGTACTTAATGCACTACATGAGGGTTATCTGGGGATTGTCCGGATGAAAGCCCTGGCTCAGAGTTTTGTATGGTGGCCCAATATGGACCAAGAGATACAAGAGTGGGTAGCCACATCCCAACCCTGCCAAAAATCACGGCCATTTCCCCCTAAGGCACCCATCCAAGAGTGCGACCGACCAAGAGCTCCCTGGTCAAGGATACACATCGACTTCGCTGGGCCATTTCATGGCCAAACCTTTTTAGTAATTGTGGATGGAAATCCACAATTGGAAATGGATGGAAATCATTCTAATGGCTACCACCACAGTGGACGCCGTAATAAAAGTCCTCTGCAAAATATTCGCAACTCACGGGTTGCCTGATGTCCTTGTATTGGACAATGGCCCGCAATTTACGGCCACACAATTTGAAGGGTATCTGGCAGAATTGGGAATACACCATGCCTTCATAGCACCTTTTCATCCAGCCAGTAATGAGTTGGCTGAAAGATCTGTAAGATCTGCCAAAGAGGCACTAGGCAGGTTGGCACCAGGAGATTGGCAAGAGTGGGTAGACAAATTCCTCCTGTACCAACACATAACCCCCAGTGTGGTCACAGGTAGAAGCCCGGCTGAACTGTTTATTTATTTATTTATATTAAATTTATAGACCGCCCTTCTCCCTGAGGACTCAGGGCGGTGTACAGCCGGAATTAAAAAACACATAATATAAACAATAAGAACAATTAAAAATAGAATAATAAATTTCGGCTCAAATTAAAAATACCAATCCCCATAAAATTTAAAATTTAAAATACTGCTTGAGCCAGCCCGGCTTGTTTGAAAAGGTAAGTTTTCAGGGCATGACGGAAGGCACTGAGGTCTGGGATTTTCCTTATCTCAGGGGGTAACTGATTCCAGAGGGTAGGTGCCCCCACAGAGAAGGCTCTCCCCCTGGGGGTCGCCAGCCTACATTGTTTGGCTGATGGCACCCCGAGGAGGCCCTCTCTGTGGGAGCGCACGGGTCGATGGGAGGTCGTCTGTGGCAGTAGATGGTCCCGTAGATAACTAGGTCCTATGCCATGGAGCGCTTTAAAGGTGATAACCAACACCTTGAAACGCACCCGGAAGACCACTGGGAGCCAGTGCAGCTCACGCAGGAGTGGTGTTACATGGGAGCGCCACGTTGCTCCCATCACTACCCGCGTGGCATTCTGGACCAGTTGGAGCCTCCGGGTGCCCCTCAAGGGGAGCCCCATGTAGAGAGCATTACAGTAATCAAGGCGAGAGGTGACAAGGGCATGAGTGACTGTGCACAGGGAATCCCGATCAAGAAAGGGCCGCAACTGGCGAATCAGGCGAACCTGACAGAAAGTCCCCCTGGTGACAGCCGTCAGATGGTCCTCTAAGGACAGCTGCCTATCCAGGAGGACTCCCAGATTGCGAGCCCTTTCCGTGGGGGCCAAAGACTCGCCCCCAATAGTCAGCGATGGAGTCAACTGACTATATCGGGATGCCGGGAGCCACAGCCACTCAGTCTTGGAGGGGTTGAGCCTGAGCCTGTTCCTCCCCATCCAGGTCCGCACAGCCTCCAGGCACTGGGACATCACTTCAAGGGCATCGTTGGGGTGGTCTGGGGTGGAGATGTATAGCTGAGTGTCATCAGCGTATTGATGGTATCTCACCCCAAAACCACGGATGATCTCGCCCAGCAGCTTCACATAAATGTTGAACAGAAGGGGCAAGAGGACCGATCCCTGTGGCACTCCACAGATGAGAGGCCTCGAGGTCGACCTCTGCCCCCCTGTCAACACATACTGCGACCGGTCGGAGAGAAAGGAGGAAAACCACCGCAACACGGTGCTTCCCACCCCCAGCTCTTCCAACCAGTGCAGCATGATACCATGGTCAATGGTATCAAAAGCCGCTGAGAGATCTAACAGGACCAGAACAGAGGAGCAACCTCTGTCCTGAGCCCTCCAGAGATCATCAACCAACGCGACCAATGCCGTTTCCGTGCTGTACCCAGACCTGAAACCTGACTGGAATGGATCTAGATAGGATGCTTCCTCCAAGAATTGTGGGAACTGTCGTGCGACCACACTCTCAACAACCTTCTCCATAAAGCTGTTGATGGGTCACCAACTTCAATCAGTCCTAGACCGTTTGCACCCAAATTATGCACCCAAAACAACAAGTGAAATGCAGAACCGCACCAGGTCCTTTAGCATCGGGGACCTGGTTCATGCACAAAACTTTGCCGAAGGACCCCTAAGGCTACCTGGCAAAATAGAGAAAATCACGGGCCCCAAATTGTATATTGTTAGACTGAACGACGGGTGTCAATGGAGGTGGCACATAGACCAATTACGCAGCCACCTCACCTCTAACAACGAAAAATTAGGAACTGAACAACAAGAGTTTAATTCTAATCCCTTCCTAGCAGACTCAAGCCCGATGGAACCGGATAACGCACCTGAAGAACCAGGAATCCAGCAACGCTCCTCCAGTGAACCGGTTCCCGTAGAATCCAAGGCCCCGCCCGAAAGTTTCCAGGATTTTCCAGAGGCGGAGCAAGATACAGCAGCAGGCACAACCTCTCAGCCTGCCACCGCCATGACAACTGAACCACGCAGGTCAAGTAGAGTTAGTAAACGTCCCGCCTACCTGAGCAACTACGTATGTAAAATGGATTGCTCCATCTAGAAGGGAGGGGTATTAGATATTAACAGGGCAGTTTTCCCTCTGGTCCACTGTTTGGGTGGGAAGAATGTTTAAATGTGACTGGCTGAGCTCCCTGACAGCCTATATAAAGGCTATATAAAGGCTCGCTGTTAGAGGGACTAGCTGCTGGATTGTAAATAGTTGCTGAATAAAGAGCTGTTGTCTGAAGCCTGCCTCCAGTCTCTTCAATCCACCTATCTAACAGAAACCATCAAGGTCACCACTGCAGGTGCTTCAGAAAGAGATGGACTGTTCCCATAACAAGAGGACGTCTCATAATTGGACAATGTGGTCACCCAGGGATGGGAAGAAGAAGAAGCTATTGTTTAACTAGGCAAGTATTTATGTGGGAAAACCAGAGCTGGCTCTGGTTTTGTTTCTTCAGTACCACTATGGTTTATCTAATAGTTTTACTTTCAGGAATTCAATTCTCCTGATTGTGTTTCCTTGTTTTGGGTTCACAAATTGGACAGCTGACATTTTCTGGATTAAATTAAAGTCTTGACTAGTTTAAACTTTGTTATTCATAAAAAAGACAAATAGTGAATGTTATATAATTCTAGAGAAAGAAAAATAATCTCTACTTACATGTAGCCACGTCATATTCCGGTGATAGTTATCTTCTGTTCCAGTGCTGCTGAGCACTTCAGGTTCTATACTAGGTTCACTTGCACTCCAAGGGCTTCCTTCTTAAAAATAAAACACACACACACATCCAAAAGTAGTTGTCTTCTGATGCTAACTCCATATTTTGAATCTAATATATATATATGCTTGTAAACCAGACCAGGGTTTTGAAACCAACTGATTTTATTCCCTTATATTTTTTAGAGAGAACAGAATAATATGCCAGAAGCATACAATTCCTAATAGGCCAAGCCCTTCAGGAAGGAATGTGAGTTAAAAAATATCACCTCCAACCTTTCTTCATGTCCCAATTATTAGCTAGATTGATCATTACAAGCATAATTTATAGTCACCATGGAAATGATCACTAATCAGGGATATATATTGTTCCCTTTTCTGGAAGAGAGGAGGGAGAGTAAATAGAAACAAAATGCTTGCATAATCATGCTGCTGCCAATTGTTGGTTTCAGTGAACTGCATTGACTGGGCTCCATGTTAAAGAAAGATAATACACATATTCCTGCAATGGCAGCAATTTGTTACAATTACTGCCTTGTTAGATCCCATCAAGGGGTTACAGGGGAAGGAAGAGAAAAATCCTAATGGATATTTGAGAACAAAGGCAGAGGAATGCTCTCTCAGATCCCAGAGTTTCCTGCATGCACTTATTGTCAATGGGCCTTCCAATCAGACAGAACTTTAGCACACAATTTGTTTATTGTATTGTAATATTATGGCTGCAATCCTATATCCACTTGCTTGGGAGTTAGCACCACTGAATTCAATGGGAGAGATTTCTTAGAAGATATGCATAGGATTGTACTAAGGCTATTAAAAAGGCAGCATTTCCAATTATATCCTTCCCCAACCCTTAAAGCAAATATGCATTGACTTGGATGTCTACCCAGAAGAGAAAGAGCACGGGCAATACCACTGAGACCCACAAGGGGAAAAGAGATTCAGGTCTAGGATTTATCTGTCTCTGAGTTCTTCTCTAAAATAAATCTCTGGAAACAAATATTTTGGAGATTGACGAGTACACATATATTTATCTCATAGAAAGCAAAATATATGCATATTGTATATATAAGTATATGCATAGTACATACTATTGCAATGAGATGTGTATGTGTGTGAGAGAAAGAAAGAGTGAGTGTATATATACAATACCATATATATTATATATGCCACTGATATATAATATATGTTGTTTTTATATATACCTTCCTATTCACGGCATGCATTTGTTTGGCAGTCAGGAAAATGCCTGTACAGAGTCCACACATCAAACATTTCTATTTTTAAAATTTGGCATTCTTTGAGTGGAGCAGCACTGACTACTTCAAGAGGTATTGGCAGGGTTCAAGCTCTTTGTCCTTGCCAAATGTGAAGTCCATGCAAGAAAGGGAATTCCTGATTCAAGCCTTGGCCGTGGGAGGTCTGCCTAGCCTCCAAGCCCCTTTCCTAGATCTCCTAAGCTAAGGATGCTGCTACCTCAAGATCCCTCTCCCTTTTTTTAACCAAGCTCATCTGTGTTACCTATGTCAGTGACAGTGTCCCTGCTGTGGGACAGCTGCAGCTCCTCATTCTCAGACTCTGAGTCCTGACGGGATAACTTGGTGCTCTTTAGGCTGCCGGCCCGGCGAATGCTGGACAGGGAACCCCCTCTCTTCACCCGGAAACTGCGGGTTCCTTTAATCTGGAGCAAGCGGGAGCCTCCTATCCTGATCTTCCTGCTGGGAACTGTATTAAAAGAATAAAAGAGGACTTTTTCCCCCTTATTTCCCCCCATTTTAAAGTATAATGACGTATATTTTGTGTAAAGTTGTATTTTTCATCCTCCCCCCCTCCGTCTGCATTTCAATGCCTTTTTTCCAAGGAAGACCAGCAAGAGGCTCCCTCCAAAGCAACACCAAGGTGGCTTTAGAAATCATCCGATATGGGATGCTTTAGTGAAAGGTAAGACAAATCTATTACTCAGATTGTATTAGACCTCAATCCAGCCATTAGTGTAATTCAAATACTTTACAATCAGCATTATTGGAAACCCCACAGCTAAACCACAAATCTATATTTAGTGCCAAACAATTTATTCTCGATTACATAGAAGAGTTATCTTTCCATGTTTGCTAGTAAGACTTTTGCCATTCCATCAACACTCGTCAATGGCAACACTGGCTATCGATGACTGAACTGCAAGTTCCATCAGGTCTTGGAACAGAGCTGTTCTCCAGGTAGCCCAAGGCTGACCACGTTTTGTGATAGAATCATAACTTTCATTCATGTAGCATAGTAGGTGGCCTGTTTGTTTAAACTAGGCATGTCATTTGCTTATCCACTCTGAATGTTACCTTTGTATAATTCGTCGTCTTTGCACATTAAACTTCACCAGAATTCTACAGAAAAAGCAACAACATGTGGTCCCACTCTTCAGATAGTTCAGAAGTTTTCAGGCATTAAAGACATCTGTGTATGTGTTGAGTGTGTGCGTGTGTGTTTGTGTTTGTGTGTTTGTGTGCATGTGTGTGTGTATGTGTGTAATGAGCACGAATATATGGAATGGTTTGAAGCACCAGTCACTGGCATGTTGTTCTCCACTCAGCTCTAAGGCAGTACATGGGCAATATGCATGTCCAAATGTTGCAACACTCAGCTGTACATCTATTTAAAAGTGAACACACAGCACAAGTCACAATACAAATAAATGATAGTTGTCTCTTGGGGCCAGAAGAAAGGGCAATGATGAAATAGAAAATATCTAAACTTATTAAGATCTAGGTTTTTAGATAGCTGGGGAGGGAGGAAATCCTGATTTTTATACATTTGCACTCTGCCATGATGAATGCACAATTTTCTTTGCAAGTGATCACTTTTAGCATATATTTTATTTGTATTTGCTTGGGTTTGTAGTTTTATCGACTAGCCTGAAAGTGGCACATTGTGTAACAAACTATCAGAGAAATATCATATTATTCCTCTGGCAAGATCAATGAATGATTTTGCACAGTGTCTTAAAGGATAAGAGATAAATTGTGGGATAAGCTTCTGGGGACTAGAGTATTGGATGCATGAATTAAGAATAACTTTTTAAAAATCTACTTGGTATTTTAAAACTTACACCTCAATGCATCTTGTAATTTTTAATGCCCTACAACATGTTGTTGTTGTTGTTTCTATGATTAAATTATAACCAAAATGCAGGCAAAGGATTCCTGTAATAGAAAACTACTTCTAAAATACATATTACAGTATTAGAATCAGTTACAGAAGCCAGAAGAAGAGGAAGGGGAAAAAGGAATAGAGGAAGAATGAAAAGAAGAAAGGAGAATAATTTATTATGTAAAACAGCAGCAGTATCATTTAGGCTGTATTCCATAGAAGTTTCACTGAATTTTGAATAGGAACAAAAGAGTTTATAGATTTCTTTTTCATCCATTCTAAAAATTCTTTAAAATACATTGTTGTTGTTGTTCCTGACCCCCCTCCTGAAAAGAGAGAGAATGAAAACCTTGTTTTAAACAATGCCAAACACAACAGTAATTCCATTGGCACATTTCCAGTGACATAATTATTGAATTTTGTTCTTTATATAGTGATACTTTTTATATATATTTGTAACCTGGTCTGCTTTATACTGTTGAGTTTAATTATGTATTAGTCTTTGACCACAAAGAAGATTTTTTCTTGTCATTAATAGGTATTTAGGCATTGTTAAGGAACATTCATTGCTATATTTTAGATACAGCTGCCATATCAATTATAGTTTCCAATAAAGAGGAATTCATTATTTAACCTATTTAAATCTGTCTTCTGCATACAGGATTTTAATTTTTAATTCCATGGTCCGTTAAAACTCAGCACAGAAATTTAAGCTGTACTTAGCTACAATAGTCAATGTAGGCAATCAATAACAGACTTTAATTCTGATCAATTGTTTCATCCTAATGTTAAGTTAATTTTAAAAACCCATTATTAAATATAATGATAAAGAAATAAAAGGGGGAAATGTTTATTGTTTCCAGATAGATTTTTTTAACTTGTTAGAAAACCAGATACCAGTTTTGTGGAAGTTACAAATAAAACCTTTGCTCCTGTGTGATATTTGTATCCATATCTGTAGTTTTGATACTAATAAATCCCACTCAAAATGACCTTGGTCATTTAAAAAGTCTACTTGGTCACATTCCATTGCCTTTCAGACATGTTCAACCCAACATTTACAATCTATTCTGGAATAGAAAAATTGCCTATGCCATATGTAATATAGAATTAACTTTTGAATAAAGTTTTTATAAGGGAAAATGTGTTAACATTTTTTTCAAAATCATTAACACTGCTTTTACTGTGATTTTAATATATTTATATTATGTTTTCACTGGCTGATTTATTTTATTGTATTGCATTATTAAAAGTTTAATTGTTGTTATTTCTGTTTTTAATGTTGCACATCTTCTGGGATACTTGTAGTTAATTAGTGTAATAAGCCATAATCAATAAAGTTTGCTTTGATTTCTGTCAATGCTTTAACTAAGGATATCACCAATATCTATGAAAATGGAACACAGATAAAACATGTATACAATTCTGTTAACACTTCACAGAGATCAGGAAATATTTTTTTCTATAAATTATGAGCCAATTTTACACAACATACTTTTAAACCACTAACAAATGAACAGAATAACATACAGTAAAACAATAAATTAAAAATGAGATTAATTTATATACTACTTAAAAAAATATTCCTTTGTCACTTTCAATTTGTTTTCTGGGCAGACCATATCTTATTTAAATTCATGCTTGAGAATGGGCAACAAGAGATACATTCATATAGACATAGTTAAAGGGAAGAATTAACATTTGGTGCCGCTTTATCATATGCACAGGTACGGTAAAAAAGGCTTGCCATGTACATACACATCAGCAGAGGCACTTTCCTAGTACAGAAGTACCAACAGGCAGTCCTTGACTTACAATAATTCATTAAGCAACTGTTTGAAGTTACAATAGCATTGAATAGTGGCTACAATTAGAATCCCCTTCCCAACTGGCGCTTCTTGCACACCCTCGCTTAACTGCATCACTTAGTACTGGAAATTTCAGTCCCAATTGAGGTTGTAAGTTTAGGACTTCCTGTACAGCAACTTCCAGGAAGGTTATGCACTATACGCCGCCTAGAGTCACTCTTGATGGTGATGCATGGAGTATAAATTTAATAAATAAATAAAATAAATAAATATTCTATATGAAGAGTTTTAGATTATTCTTACCAGGTCTGTTGATGAAATTAGTACCTTTCTAAAAATATCTCCAGTCTTCCCCAACCACTTTCATATACCACTGATTCCTATTTTCACATAACTGTATTGAGAATTGTGGTGCTATAGCAGGCTTATGCAACTTAAATGTCCAAATGTAACTGAATATATCCCATTACCATTTTGTCTGCTATGGAAGTGGATTTAGGACTAGTTGTATATTCCAAAGTGGAGTCCAATCTCCTCATAGGAAATACAACTGTCAGAACAATCCTATACATCAAGCATCTAAACTTCAATATTCAGAAAAGGAACAAACGTAATAACAAAAATGAAAAATTAAATCTGTGTCAATTTCCCATGTAATGGAATCAGCCAGGACTCCAGACTCAACAAAATAATACGATTTGTTTCTTCATCGTTTAACTTATAGTTTATCATAATTTTGTAAATCATAGCACTTTATCTTTTTAAAACTACTGTTATGTGTGATATATATATATATATATATATATATATATATATATATATATATATGTAAAAATTTTGTAAGTACAAAAAGAGAACAGTGTACTTTATGAGTTATACTCTGTCATATTGATAGATGAGGCTGTTATTTACAATATGCAATAATAAATTAAATTGCTACTGACTATATTTTGGATTGAAACTCTTAAATATTAAAATAGTTTTGTAGTGGCTGTTTTTATGCATGAGATGGCATTACAATGATAAATATTCTACTGCCGGTGGTAAACACGGACATGTAAGCTTTGAAATTACAGATCACATTTTGGAATTAGCAAACAAGAGCCACATGGCATGAGTTTTAAGCATATTTTAATTTTGGTTTAAGTTAGAGAGAGCAAGATACTGAATTATTTTTAAATGCATATACATGAGCCTCTGGCTCTTTCATATAAAACAAAACATTAAAGTACTTAATTAAAGTACTTTAAACATTAATATGTTGATGCAATCAATGTCTTCTTACTACTTATTAAGTTTATCTATAATGCAGCACAGACAAACATGATTTTAAGTACTCCAAAAACTGACAGAAGTATTTAATTTATTTAAATGATCTATCTCATGGCAACGACTCTTTTACAGCAATTTGCATTGGAGAATTAAAAATAACAACTCTGAAAGAGGAGGAGGAAGAGGAGGAGGAGCCTATATCTAGGCACAACAATTCCACTCAAATAAGAGTCTTACCATTGTTCAAATATAGAACTGATAATATTGAAACTAAAGTACCAAAAATACATCTAAATATAAACGTATTTGATTCATCTTAGTGTACTCTAATATTATTTTGGAGGAAATAAGGACATGCTGTGCACAGTGACATTAGAGTTTGCAATAAAACAAAAGCTTCACTAGGTAACAAACCTTTCTTCTCTTCACAACCTGTATCAGACTTCAAGGTATGACTGCTGCTGTGTAAGGAATCTTTTGAATCTTCATTTTCATCCAAAACCCCAGCAAAGCTGATCTTCCTCTCATACCTGTGTCGATCCATCTCAGGGTCCAAACGCAACCTGCAACTGTCCAGATCCTATAATAGTATATAAACATAAAAGTGTATGACGAGCAAGTGTATAAATAAAACAGGCCTTCAAGTTTGAGAAGGAAATGTAAATGTTGCATTAGATTTTATCCTACTGTTTTGCAATGAACCCAAGAAGGAAGTAGGCTAGACTGAAGATAATTGATTTTATAACTGGTTTTTATATGCTGCTCTTATAATTGTATTACAAAATATTTTCAAGGGAAGTTGCTCTAAAGATTAAATAGAAATAGCCAACAAAAAATCCAATTTGTTCTCAGTGATTTTCATGCTGCAATAAATATTATCAAGTAGGGTTCAAAACTTTTGTCAATATTACAAAACAGTATTACATCATTGTGACACAAGCTTTGTCTCTTTTTTATGAGCATGCGATATTCATAAAGCACATAGAAATAGGCAGAGCTTTCAGAGCAACAGTAAGAAGCTGCTTTTATAGTTTGCTCGCCACCACTTGCTGCCCCTAAAGAGACCTCTGTGTATCTAAACTAAAGAATTTTTTTAAAGTTTATTTTTATTGATTTTACAAAAACAACACAACACAACACAACACAACATACAAAACTCAAACACATGATATGTGTTTCTTTTTACATACCGTGTTTCCCCCAAAATAAGGCCCTGCCTTATATTTTTTTGAACCCCGAAATAAGGCTTGGCCTTATTATTGGGGGGGAATCTTATTATTTTGGGGGTGCAGGAGACAGCGAGCATGGCCACCTCATGGTTTCTGCTGTGTTGCGCTGCTATGGCAGCGCAACACAGCCGCTCGTCAGCTGTTTGTTGGGCACTTGCCCACTATTCATCCATCCCCCTTGCCTGCAAATTCCTGCCCCACTCCCACATCTCTGCCGGGCAACCCCCAGCAGCCCCAGACGCCCTAAACCTGCACCCATCTGGCTCCCTTTCCTACAGCACCTGGCTCTTTATTGAGTGGGGTGGTATGTGGGGTGGGGGAGAAGCAAGACGTGTCTTGCTGTCTCTTCTCCCCCCCACCCTCGCCAGGGGCCGGGGAGGTGTGAGACGCATGTCTTACTTGCCTTGCAGCTCTGTCGCAAGTCTTGCTGTTGTTTGCAGGCAAACACATAGGATAAAACCAAACTTCTCGTGAGTTCAAGAAGTTTGATTGAACTCGCGAGGTTTTTTTTACCCTACATGTTTGCCTGCAGACAACAGGCAGGTAAGACACATTTTACGTCTCCCCAGCCCCCCCCCCACTTGCCATCCCCAAATTGCATGCAATTGGGGCAAGGACAGGAAGCTCTGCCATGCCTGGTGAGAGGGGGAGAAGAGACGGCAAGAAGAGCGAACACTGCCTCGCTCCATGCCTCTCGCTTCTCCCTCACCCCCTTCAATAAAGAGTTGGCACTGTGGAAAAGGGAGCCAGACGGGCATGGGCTTTGGGCATATGGGGCTGCTGGGAGTTGCCTGGCAAGGGATTGCTTCCCCTTTGCCTTCTCTCCCAAAAGTGCTCCTCGGTCGCAGCCACTTCTGCAGTAGGAGACTCGCGCCTCATGACGGCCTTCTGAAAGGTACCATAGCAGCAGCTATCCACAATTTGTTAACCGTTATTTCATCCCGACCCACATAGCCCAGTACAGTCGGGACGAAATAAGGGTAAAAAAATTGTGGATAGCTGCTGCTACAATACCCTTCGGAAGGCCACTGCAAGGCACATGGGGTGCATCACTTGGCCTCCTGCTGCAGAAGTAGCCACAATCCATGGCAAAAACGGCTATGCTTGCTGGAGGGCTTATTTTCAGGGGAGGGCTTATATTTACGCCCATCCCAAAAATCAGTCTTGGCCTTATTTTCAGGACATGTCCTATTTTCGGGGAAACATGGTATCAGTTTTGTTCCTCTTGCTTTCTACTATATACGTTCCCCATTTTTCCCATCCTTTATTATCATTATCTTTATCGTCCCTTTATTTTTAATTTTCTTCATTTACAATATTTTATACATTTGTCACCTTCTTCTCTCCATCATTTATTCATATTTACTTTCCTTAATCTCGAGCCACTCATACCACTTAGTCCATACTTGATAATATTCTGTATCTTCCTTTTCTTTTATTTCTTTCGTTAATTTATCCATCTCCGCACAGTCCAGGATTTTCTTAATTATTTCTTCCTCTGTTGGGATCTTTTAACTTTTCCAGGACTGTGTGTAGACTATCCTTGCTGCTGTAATTATATGCAGAATCAAATATCTAATTTCTTTGCTGTAAGTTCTGTTCAATATCCCCAGTAAAAACATTTCTGGTTTCCAATCCACTTTATAGCCAATTATCTCTTCTATCCAACTTCTAATTTTCGCATTGGGACATGTCCACCAGAGATGATAATATGTTCCGGGGACTTTTTTACATTTCCAACAATTTGGAGAATTGTTCGGAGACATTTTAGCAAGTCGTACTAGTGTGAAGTGCCATAGAACATTTTTAACCGGTTTTCCTTGAATGATGTTGAAAGAGTCAATTTAATGTTTATTTCCAATCATTTTTCCCATTTCTCCAATTCTATATTGTAGCCAAATTTTTTGGACCATCTAATCATGGTATCTTTAGCTACCTCTTCTTCCATTTTATACCTCAGTAGATATTGGTATATATTACTAATTAATTTTATCTCTGTTCCATGAATAATTTTATCTAATTCTTGCGGCTCCTTTCCTATATCATATATCTTTTTATCTCTTACAAATTTAGATTGCACTTGTGCAAATGTCCACCAATCCATCACCCTACCAATTTCGTGTTCAAATTCTTGTTTCATTTTCAAATCTCCCCGATCATTTACTAATTTCCTATATCTAATTATCTTATTTTTCTCCAATAAATTTGGGTATATCAATGCTTCTGTTGGTGATAACCACATTGGGATTTTAGTATAGTGTTTTTGTTTTGTTTTTTTCCAAATCTGTAGCAATGCATTCCTGATCAAATGTGTTTGAAAATATTTATGTGATTTATATTTCTCATCCCACAGGATGCATGCCATCCTGCTTGCAGATCATGGCCTTCTATTGTTAGTAGTTTGTTATTTTTCAGCTCCATCCAGTCTTTTAATCATTCTAAACTCCCATTCTGGTCTCCAATCCCCCTCTATCCTTTGTGTCTGGCAAAAGTTTTAATTTAATCCTGGGCTTTTTCCCTTGCCATATAAATTTGGAAATTAATTTATTTAATTCTTGAAAGAATGTTTTCTAAATGTTTTTTTTTTAAAAATAAACTAAAGAATGTTAATAATGTTGGACCCCTCCATCTTGAGAAATGTTTTTTTTTTTCAAGACCTATGACCAAATCACTGGTTATTTTGGATAGTATTGTCTCATCAATACATTCTTAAGCTACACAATTGGTTTTGGTTTCCTGCCCTACCCAGACCTTTCCCACTTCTGTAACTTTATTCTTTTATATCCCAGATCCATCCCTTCCTCTCACTTACCACAAGAGGTTCAGTACGTGGCCTGGGCATGTAGGGAAAGGTCTCTCGAAGAAAAGTGGTTATCTCTAGAAGAAGCTGACATGCTGCCATCTTCAAAGCAAAAGGACAACAACATTTGGTGGGATTTACTGTACCTAAAAAAGAAAATATACATATGTTCTGTTACAAAAAAAAGAGCAGCAAAGAAAAAAGATCATTCTAAAAAAATGGACACCACCAGACATAGCACATAATGCAAACTGTGTATGGAACAATATGCTGTATGATTTTTCTATTTGGGTGGAGGGGGAGGGAAATGTGACAGTAACATTTAGCTACAGTATTGTTTCATATTCACTGTGATTTATGATACCTCTACAACAGCACCACTGCAATGATCTCAAAAATATGATTCTTATAAATGAAGTCTCCCTAAGAACTCTTCACCTCATAATTCAGAACTGTTTTTAAAATGACACAATCTTATACTATTTTTCCATTATTTCCCCCTTTAACTAATGCATTCTCTAGAGATTCAGTTTAAGAGGAATAATAGTGTGTTTTATTTGGTGGCAGATTAATCCTAACTTTCCCCTGCTGTTCTCTATATTGTTAATTCTGCTACATGAAAGAAAAACAGCAACTATTATTTGTTTGAAAAATTATAGGGGAAAAAGCATGTGAAGTTACATGTCATATTGATATTACATATCATATCAAGTATCATATACTTGATACAATTATAGAATCTACATTTCTTTCCACCTTCTCTTTCTTCATCATTAATGGTATTAGTTGTCTCCTCTAAAGGCTAGACTACAGAAGAAGGAATTTAAGCAAATTCCAGTGTAATCTCAAATTCCAGTGCAATTTCAAATACATCACTTGATAACAAAGTGATCAAGAAGATGAAAGTTGCACAATGAAAACATAATCAAAATTCTTTCCTGTAAAGCTTTCAACTGGAGCATATGAATGACTTGCACTGGGCTGTTCTTGCTGGTTTAAGGAGCTCTATAATGTCTCTCTGCATCTACTCAATATGTCAATCCAGGTATTACAGAAGCCCCAAAGAAAAACAGAAGCTAATTAGAATTCATTACCAAATTGCTTCTCACTAATATTTGTAACTAACTATAAATCTAAAGTGTACAGTTGTAGATGAAAACACTCTAGAAAATAGATTAAAGAATATAGAGGGGAAAAGCTGGAGTTGAGTATGAAGATTAGTTTAACTGATTAATTGCACGTATCTGTATTTCTTAGTATTCTTTCCTCAGTAAATGCACTTCTACACTGTAATTATTATATTCATTGTAAATATTTTCACCTTAGAGAAATATGAAATGGAAACAACCATAGTAGGTTTCACCAAATGTGCTACTTTCAAGTTTGAAACCATGAATTGAGAGGGAGGGAATTGCAAATTCTTCATAGATGGGGTGTTGATCCTACCTGAGACGCACCTTCTCGTTGGGTGGAGACAGCAGCCAGAATGGGTGATGTACTCGTCTGTCCAACCTGGCTGCTGTCTCCACCCACAATGGAGAATCTAGATAATACAGAGTTAAATTTTTTCAACATTCTCTCAGAGTCATCCTAGAATTGTATAACAAACTAGGACAAGTTATAATTCATTCTAGATAAAGTCTTTACTAAAACTGTGATTAAGTATAATTAATAAGTCTAACTGTGTGCCGCATTGTTTTATAAGAAGTGCAATAGGATATGATGACACTGTATATCTTAATAGCAAGTGAGCCAATTCTCTATACCTTTTAACTATCAAAGTAAAATTATGAAATGTTACAGAATTTTTGAATGACAGAATTAAAATACAGACACACATGTGTTATATATTGGAGTCCCATTCCTCTCTGATTTACAAATTGTTCTTTCTCTAATTCCTTCACCGTAAAACACTTTCCTAATCCCATTAACTCTGCAGTAAGGTATAGAAAGTCCTTATACATGTACATGTATACATATGCATTTTTTCTTATTTATTTATTTATTTAGCCATATAAGTAGCAGAACAATTCTAGACAACTGACAGAGATAAAAAGGTTCAGGCTGTATATGAGCAAGATTAAGAACCAATATATTGCCAGGCCTTGGTAACTGAAATAAGATGCCCACAATTTGTTGTATCCAAATATTAGATGGCTTAGATGTTCTTAGAACTTATATTTACAGAGTAAATCCAACAAAATCACAAGAAACTCTAATGGATGCTTAGAGGGGAAGAAAAACACCATTACAAATACATACACATATAAATCAATGTATTACAGTAGACAAACATGTAGATGATATTTTGAAACATTTTTGTTCTTTTAGACTGATCTACATTTTGTTGACACAATTGTAGTGTCATGTTCTACTTGCCTGTGCTGATTTATAAAAGTGTAAGCATACAGTCTTCTTGCCATTTTAAATAATTGTGTGATACTAATTGCTACATTGCATAATATTAAAGCATAGATTTCCTTAACTACATGACCTGCAGATGTGTTCGTCTACAATAGCATAGTTACCAATCAAGATAGTCAATTAATTCCTTACTAAGGAGTGGGGTGGCTTACAAGGTTGAACACTGGGCTGACAATTGACAGCCCTGTGTTTGAGACCCATTGCTCAGGGTGAGCTCCCATCTCATGCATCAACTCCACTAGTAGATAAATGGGTACCACTTTAGTGGCAACTTCATGGGGATGCAAATGGAGCCCCTACCTGGGTGTGCCCCGGGCAATGGAGATGTCATCAGAAAATCCTTTCACCACAAAAGCACTTTGGTGTTTCTGACATGGAAGTATTAGTAACTTATTGTGAGTTCTGAATATGATAGTCCCCCATTTTGAAGTGTTGATGACTAGAAAAGGAATCTGTTTACCATTAAAAAAACAAAATACTTCCACAGATGAATATTTTACCTCTAATTTAAATCTTTTCATTTAGCCTGCTTTCTAGTTTTCCATTTAACAGATGGATACTATCTAAAACAACTCCCCCTTTTTTTTACAAGTTCTGGTGGAGTTAGAGGACAATAGAATGGCTAGCAGAAACAGAAGCCATGCATAGCACTTTTTTAAAAAAACCCTGAAACCCTCACAAACCTGGGGCATATTTTCTCATGACAGGCAAACCTTTAAGGGAGAAAATGGGTAGTTTAAGGCTTTATGAAATCTCACCTCTGCACAATTTGGATTAATGCAGTATAATCTAACCCATTTAGTTCTACACTGAGCTGGCCTTTAAGGATCATTCAGAAATTTAAACTGGTTTAGTATGCTATGGCTCATGGAGTAATGGGCACTCCAAGATCTGCACATCACACTTCCATTTCAAAAATTGCACTGGGAGCTGCTCAGTTTCTAGGTGCAATTCATGTGCTGTGGTTACCTTTAAAAATCTGACATGACCTGGTTATTTCTAAGACTGTGTACTCAGAACTAAATCTGTTAGTCTGGTAAGAGTGGCCCTAATGCAAGTCCCTGTCCCCCCAGGAGACCCGTAGCAATGCATTCTTCATGGTGGTGCTTCTCTTCTGGAATGCCTTGCCCATATATACAAAATACCTCCTCCCTAATGAGTTTTTGTAAAGAAGTAAAAATTGGTACCAGGAAAAACCATTTTGGGGATGTTAGAATTTAGTATCTATCCATGTTAATCAATACTACTGTAATTTTTGTTTTATTACTATTGTTATAAATCTTTATGTTTTGCTTTGTACACTGCTCTGAGCACAGACTTTTTAAAAATAAATTTAAAAAAGAAAAATGGATCATATTGGAAACTGAAATTTCAGTCTGCAATCTCAGTCCCCAGTAAACTGTCAGTGCAGATTCAAGTAGATCAGTAGTGGGTTTCAATTTCTGTCGCTACCAATACACACGTGGGTGTGCGCGCTCACATATGCTCACGCATGCACAGAGATGTCCGGAGCCTCCCGCTGCCACCGTCCAATCCGGGGCGAACCAGTAGCAACCCACCACTGAAATAGATGTCTACACTATCCAAGTTATAAGTTTGCCTAGGTTGTACTGAGCTACTGAAAGTAATTATTGGGTGCAAAAGAGAAGATGCACCCAACTAGGTCCACAAGATTCTGCAGGTGGCTACATTTTTATTTATATAAAAGGCAACACATCTGATTATTTCTTCCCCCTCTCATTTTTTAATGCACCAAACTACTATATAATGCATTAGAGCAAGATTCAGATAGTCGAAGAAGAAGAAGAAAAGAGGAAATGTGGTGAAACACTGTGGGTGGAAAGGGAACCAAAAAAAGAATTTTTTAAAAGAAAAAAGAAAGAAAAAGAAAAAAGAATAAGTGTTCCTAAAGGAGAGGTTCTTACAAGTGGGGGTTCTTGTAGTAAAGGGAGTCTCCTTACTGTCATCTAAAAAGTCTTCTTCCTCATCCTCCTTTCTCAGCCTCCTCTTGGTCTCCTCATCATAAATGAGGCCCAGCAGATTGGCCGGACTCTCACTCTCAGAATGGCAAAGTTCATTGAGACGGACTCCAATTGCCTGCCAAAAGTATAGAATTAAGAAAGGGTCATAAAGGTTTCTTAAAGAAGAAAATCTCAGTTGTGATGTTGACATTTGCAGATAAAGACCTCTTTTGTATTCATGTTCATTATATATGTCATTAAAAAAAGATCTGGGAAAAATACCACAATAAAGTAGAGCTTTTATATAATACTTTACAATATTCAAAGTGCTTCAACATCTAGCATCCTGTTGTGATCTTTTCCTTTTTATATACCAGGTATAATAATTTTTATTAAAATTTACAGATCCAAAGATAAAAAACTAATACAGACTAAGAAAAATATAAAAAGAGAAAAATAAAAAGTGCAAGAAGGAAAAAAGGGGGAAAATATATGAAGAAATGGTTTCCTGCTTCAATCAAGACAAGTATAAACAGTTTCAGAAACTTATCAAATCTGATACAGCAATATAAGACCTCTTCCTATATCCCATCTCTTACCTATAAACAATTTTTAAAGCTTTGTTATTCATAGTTGTAAGCAAAAATCCATTAAGAGTTAAACCAACTTTATATTCCTTTATTTTTAACACAGTAACTTATCACTTTTTCTGAAAATACCACAGTAGTTCTCTTTTACATCTTTTTTTTGTAATTTTTTTTTTATTTTTTTCCAACATAAACATAAAAAAGAACATTTTTTCAAGAACAAAGTCTTGGTCCGGTCACAAATGGGTATACTAGTTTAACAAATGAGAGCAAACAATTTTAACATAAATTCCAACATCTTAATAAATCTTTCTATTATCTCATCATACATCTTAATCTCCTACTAAAACAAAGCTCATTTTTATATTCAATTATAAATTCAATTATTAATCAAAATTCAATACCGCTCTATCTAAATTTTCCCCCTTGCCCCTTTTAACATCAACATTAAACACAAAGACAATCTACTCTATTAATCTATATATTTACCTTACAATTTTATCACCACAAATCTTAATTTCCAAATGTATATAACTCAATTTTTATTTCAATTTATTATTCAAAATTTCTTTCTATTTTCTCGTTTTCTAGACCCAATTCATCCTATCATGTTCTTCAACTTTTACATAGACATCTCAAAATTTACCATTTCATTTTAATTATTACCCAACATTTTCTTTTTCATCCCTTATTGATAATTATTCTTCAATGTATTCTCCTCATTCTCCTCCATCACTCCACCTATTGTTGATTTCCAGCATAACATATTTTGGCTGAGTTTTCAGCAGAGGAGGAGTTCCGGTTTGGCATCGCGGCGATGCAGTTGGGAAAATGACGGGGCTCTGATGAACTCCGCCAAAACCCTGACTGGCTAACCGCTGCTGACAGGTCTGCGGACCTACCCTGTCCTGAAGGGACAGGGGAAAAGAGAGGGATCCCTTGGGTGGCTGAGAGGAATGGGCAAGTTCCTCGGAGGTTGGAGACAACCCTCTAAGTCAGTGGTGGGGGATGGCAGCCATGGCGGCTGCCCTGAGACTGCGACAAATCGGGACAAGCAATGTGCAGGAGGAAGGCAGAAAGGATGATGTGCTTCAGAGCCGGGTGAGTGACACCAACTCAGGCGGAAACAACGTGTTAATAAGGATATTTACAAATAAGACCCCCAGCCTTACCTAGTAGCTGAAGATCTGAGGGGCTTGAAGATTTTACAAAATAAGGAAAGAAGTTAAAGACCCTTTAAGAATTTTGCTTCACCACTGATTGAGTGAAATGAACTGCTTATTAACTAAATAGAGCTGGATATTTGAACTTTCTTGTTAAAACTGGAATGAATTTGAAAAGAGAAAAGTGATAATTAAGGATTTACCATCTTTAAAAGCCAGACAAAGAGATCAAACAGATTGCTACATAAATGTTTCAAAACGGCGATTGAAGCTGAGACTAAGTGAAAGTGTTGATTGTGAAACTTGTTTTTTTTCTGAAAAGAACCTATTGACTTGTTACATATTGTGGATTACTTCGAAAAGAACTATGGTTTTTTGAACTTTGGAGATTCCTATCTGTCCTTTAATGGCTTTACAAAGAAAGAAGAAATACAATGACTAATAAATTTTTAACTAACTGGCGTAGCAACAAAAGGCTTGGCACAGGAACAGAAGTGGAGAAGCTGATGTTTTACTGGAAACAGACCTTATAATAGATTTCTTTTTTTTAATTATTAGATTTATATACCGCCCTTCTCCCCGATATGCAGAGTTTTAAGCATGGAAGTATTGACTTTGAATTGAAAAGCTTCCAGACAGATAAGGAAATGAAGAAGCAAAATAGATAAATCAGATAGCAATGTTTGAATGTTTAATTGTTTAAATGGTTCAAAGTTTAAGTGAGCTTTAAATAAAAACAAGGTGTTTATGGTAAATGAAGATAGAAAGAAAATTAAAATAGAAGTGGGAAGTTAAGATGACTAAAAGTGATATTTTCATAAAAGCATAACTTGTTGTAACATGTTTTAGTTTTAATTTGATAACAAAGTGGTGGATGATAATTATGATTAATTGTTAATGATTATAGATGATATACTAAGGTACACAGATGGAAGCCATAATTGTGATTGCATTTAACATATGTTGGAAATTATTAATATTAAGAAATAGATGGGGACACACCCTGGAAGAGTATAGTTGGAAACAGTGGATTAATAGACAACATCTTGAAAAAGAAAATTTTAAAATAAGTTAGCAGAATAGTAGTTGGAGTTAATGGAGGAGAATATGCTGAGACCTCAGCCAAAATAATGTAATGCTGGAAATCAGCCAAATAACAGGTGGAGTGATGAAGGAGAATATGCTGAAAACTCTTTTTTCCACATCTTATCTATTAACAAATGTTTAATGTTTAAGCCTCCTCATTAAAGAAAAATCAATTAAAAGCTACCAGAAACAATATATACTTTTGTCCCTGATCAAATAATCCAACTTTGTATGCCTTTCCTTTGCTTTTAAGAATCTTGATTTTTAATCCCCTTAAATAGTTTCTTTCTTTTCATTTTTTTTCTTTGTCTCTTCTCAGGAATTCCTTTGTAAGTGTAACACATCTCTTTCGTAAATCTACAATAAGAATCCAAATCTGGTTTTTCTTTGTACATTCCTTTTAATTATTAAGGCAACAGCTATTTCATTTATAAATCCAGTATAACATCTTTCTCCACATGTTTTGTACTTGTCATTTTAAAATCCATATTAGAGTCAGCCTCACTTTTTTATCCAATAAAAGCTGTTCCTCTTCTACATCATCTTTTAAATTCATTTTTAGGATAGCAGTAGGTGATTTGGATGCTGGGAAATATTTACTGAGCTTTTTGAAGATTCAGAAGGCAAATTAAATTAAACACTAAAATTTTATAGGAACTGTACACTGAAAAGCAGATTTGAAAGACTTGAAGGAACAAAAGAAGAAAAGATAAATAAGACTTTAAAAACCTGGACAACTGGGAAAGTGTAAATTGGAAACTATAACACAAACTAATAGAAAATCTGGGAACTTGGTGGAATAATTTTGGGATTGATCAAATCTTCTTAATATGTGATTTTTTTCCTGGAGTTTTTGATATTGGGATATTGGGACATTAGAGGTATATTAATTTGTTACAAAATGACCCAGCTGGAGACAATAAAGTTCTATGAAGAAATGCTACAAAAAGAGACAAAGAATTATAAGAAGTTGATGGGAATATTTAAAGATAAATATGTGAAAGTAGAAGTCTCTCAACAAATGATGGGAAAAAATGAATATGATATACAGAAGTTAGCTGAGAAATTAGAAGGAGTGGTGGAAGGGACAAAGCAAAATAAAATACAAAAAGATAAAAATAAGTTAAAAGCAGATAAAAATACTGAAAAGATAGCAATAATAAATAATAAAAATCAAATAGACAATACCCTAAGAGCTTATAACAGAATACAGAAGGAAAAAAAGGAAGATCTTTCAAAAATAATGAAAGGATCAGGGATGGATATTCAAAAGATGCAGCAGAAGGAGATAAAAGGTAAGACAGAGGGAACGATTAGTCTGTGCAAAAATGCTAGAAAGATATATAGGATTCCAAGAGAGAAACATAAAAGAATCACTAAAGAAATCAATAAATGATGAAATTCTAAAAAGGTTGAGAGATGATGGATAGAGATATAATATTTTGCAATATAGTAACAATAGAAATAAGTGGAAAGCTTAAACTGGGAAAATAGTAGTATATATATAGACATATAATGGAATTTATTATAAATACAGATACATTAATATTAGTAGGTGAAAGATTAGGATTAGGTATATCTAAAAGTATTATTATGATCAACAAAATGTAAACAACATATTGGAAAATATAGTTTTCAAGGACTATAAATTCAGGGGACTTAGAGATATAATCTTGGGACTGATTAAATTTAATTGACAATTGGTTATATTGATATTTATAGAAAGTTGAGATATTGAAAATGTGGTGGAATACTGAATTATAAATTGGGAAAATATTAGTGTAATATCAATCAATACATAACAGAATATATTATGATCATAAGGAGCACATTAAGGCTAGAAGTTGGAAGATAAAAATTCTGTAAATGTAATTGTATTATTATTGTGAGCACTATGTGAAAAATATGTCAAACCTGTCATTACATTGTCCACAAAAAGATATTGATTGTTAAAGAAAAACTGTAAATAAAACATATACAAAAAAACCAAAACCATTTTAAGTCTGCCATTGCTTCCCTGAAAGTCCACATTTTTTTGTAATCCTTTCCACAGCCCTGTATATTGGATAAATGTTATTGTCCCCAATGAAAAATGGCCTGCCTAAGACAAAAGCAATGACCAAACTTTTGTATTGCATTTTTAATTAACTCTGGTCAGTGGTTTTTTGACAGTAACTTGTAACTCTATGAATAACTCACTAAATAAAACAGAAAATTGAGTTTGTTTCATTGCTGTGGAGAGGGCGTAAACATAAAACATTTAGAATGACAAAACCTGTCTGAACAAATCTTGTTTCTTTCTAATAGTAGAAAAACCTGGAAAAGAACCTGAGCCACTGATCTTGACTGATCACTTTTCATGCAGAAAAGTGGAATCATTTAAGTAACCTTGTTAGGCTACCTAAAATGTTTGTCTAACAAAACTGTAAAAAGATAGATTAGTATAAATCAGAAAGCCCATGGATTATTCAGACCAGAACTTTGATATTGCTGACTGGTAAGAAAAGGAGGAAGGGAAGATGAGAGGAAGAACTGAAACTTACTTCCCCCCACTGGTAGAAGAGCTTGGCTGCATTCCACTGTAACTTCTGGTTTCGTTTATTCCCCACGATTGGAGAGCGCCCACGAGAAAGGCCTTTCTTAGTAATATTCACATGATGCCCCTTCATCCATTCTGGCCAGTTACCTCGGTTGCAGCGGTGCACAAAGCGAGCACATTCCAAGAAAAGGGCCGCCCTCGCCACCACGGGTGCTTCCTAAAATGCATTACCAGAATATCCTTAAGATGAAAGCTAGCAGATTGATAAAAGCAGTGTAAAGACTCAGGGGGTCAGATTTTATTTTTATTTTAATTTAAAAATGTACAATGCTGTTTCAAGCAAATGTAAATGAAGCAAATATCATAGATGACTTGGACCTATCAGGCTTTTTATCAGTTAATAAGGGCAGGCTCCTTTGGCACTTAAGGTTCAAAATTTATTGATATGACGTACATCTAAAACTGTAAAAGACAATGTGTTATGAGACAAGGCTTTTTCAAGAAAAAAATATTTTCTAAAACAATAATTAGCATTCCAAGAGATATTAAAGGACAGGATACTAAAAATATACTAAAATTTTTACACTATTTTTATACTAAATATAAATGAGATTGCTACAATAAATCAAGGAAAAGAGTAAAAATAAATAAATTCTTCAAATTTTAATATATTTGTTTGTAAGAAACATGAGAATCTATAAAAATGAGAATTTCACAAACTATTCCTGTCATCTAAACATTTTTGTAGGGATTTACCTCTAATACGTGTAGTATTTCAGACTCACATCCCGGGCTACCACTTATTTATTTTTATTTATTTATTGAATTTATATTGCCGCCTATTCGCCCATGGAGACTCAAGGTGGCTTACAGAATATAAAACCACATTTAAAACAATAAAACTAATAAAAAGAATCAAACCTTGATAATGAAATATTAGATCAATTCATTCCAATGTTATACCAATTCATAATTTGTCAGTACAACAAAAGTTACTTTGGTTATTCTCCCTTCCTTCTTTTATTACCGAGGGACTAATCTGTCTGCTGAAAGTTAATTTGTAATATCTCATGTCTGCATTTATTTATTAATTAAAGGTAACATGAAAATTAATTTGCATTTTCAAATGCATATATATACATTTTTGTACATACTTTCCAAAACCTATATATTTTCAAATAATATTTCAGTAATAATCAGTTTTGGAATATTATTTTCACCACTATGCACATTTCAACATGACTTTTTGTTCCTGTTCATAAAGCAAAAACAAAAAAGAACAATCTGGAAAAATGTTGTTATTAAAATATTTCACATTCTATTTTGTGTATAGTTCTGGGAAACACAAATTAGGTAACTTCAGATTAAACTGTAAACTGGAGGATTTTTCTCCAATCTCTATAATATTTTTTTTTCAAAATTTGCACAAATTGAATTTGCAACTAAATCTATATTGGCAAATGAGTGGAGCTCAATTCAAACTATGGCACAGACAAGGCAATACCTAATTACGGTACACAGCACACATGGGGAGAAGAGGAATCTAGGGCTTACATCACACCAGTCACATAATCCCTTTTCATATATGTACAGTACTCATTGTGTTGCAGCTCTTTGTTACTTAATCCAAACAACATGATGCCAGATTTGTCTGCTTTCATACATATATCCAGCTGAGCCCTGCATTTTTATGTAGCTATTACTAAGTGGGAATCAGTATTATTTAATTAATACATGAACTCACACTGTAAATAATCATTAAATTTATTTTTCCCCACTAAGCTTCCCTGATTGACATACGAATTTCCTTCTTCCCTCCAAAAAAGCTGATCCCCCCCAATCTTGTTTCATGTTAACTAATTTCACTGGAGCAAACAAGGGCAAATACAAAAGGTTCTTTTCTCTTATATCTCCTTAGCTGCAGTAAGACGAAGAGTGAGTTTAATGTTTATACGCTGCTCAAAAAAATAAAGGGAACACAGTAGTAGTTTTGTGTTCCCTTTAGTTGTTTGAGCAGTATATAAACTACTGTATGTAAAGAACAAAGTATTTAATAAGGCTATTTCATTCATTCAGATCTCGGATGTCTTCTGCTTGTGTTCCCTTTAATTTTTTGAGCAGTATATTTTTATAAATATAAAAATAATTATTGTTTATATTTACTCTTCTATTATGTTATGCAACCCGAAGAGGCCATTATAGCTACAATTCTGGGTTGAGCCGGCCCATATTAGCTTACCAATCGAATCTGCAACTACTAATGTTTATGCATTTAAAAATTTAAGTAATGTGGAATTTTAAAATTAAATGGAGAAAATGAATCTGAACTCTGAATGCAAATCTATCTCCCACAGATCCAAAGTGGACTGTGAGGGAGTCATGTCTGTTTTTTCTAACAATTGAGAGGTAGGCACATCTGTTCAATTGAACATAGTTTTGAATGGAATGCTTGACTGTTCTCTATAATTCTAAAAGCAACATTAGCCCTCAGACCTTTATTGCAAGAGCTATTTTAGCTACATCTAATGCCTCAAGCCTTATCTCAACTGAGAATCCATGATATAGCTTTCTGTTGGCTCAAATTCATATGAAACAAATGTTATCCACATTACACTTAGAGTCAACATGCTGAATCTCAGAACATTATGCAAAGGCATTGCAGTAGCTTACCTTATGCCCAGAGCAATCTGAAGAAGCAGCAAGAGAAAGATGAAGATGTTTGACAGAATGGATAAGGATGAATTCACACCACAGAGAAACACATCACAAATGAAGAGAAATGAATTAGCCACAAGCTGCATAGCTGAAAAGAACCATAAGTTACCACTTTCATTGTCCACAGAAACAAAGCAATGCACGGCTGCAAAATTCAAAATAAGATGCACATTTTCCTCATAATTTGCTTATATAGCTGCCTCCTGCTGCTATTACAGTATTTGTACAATGTAGCTTAAAGATGGTGAAAACAACAATAACAACATAAAAATCACCATTTTCTTTGACAGCTTCATATAATTGCAAAACTTTTCTGAATAATGAATTGAACATGTAGATCAAAGGATAGAGAAAAACTTCAAAATTTAGGGAAGGGGGAAGAGTTGATTGTCATTAGGAAAGTTAAAGTTAATTTGCAATTCATTCTTCAGAATATGCAGGCTTATATAGTTCCTGAGAGAATTGCAGCATTCATTGGAGTTAATGAGAATCAGCTTGGAATGAAACAAGCAGCCTTCTGGGTGGATATAGGGATCCCACAGAAAGTGCTTACAGAGAAAACACAAGGACTTGGACTCTGGGAAACAGATCTTTGCCTCCCTATGTAACATGTTCCCTTGAAAGCCAGGAGGTCTGAATTCCTCCTGCTGACATTTTCTAGGTATATGCATAAGAATGGAACCTCTTATTATATGGAACCTCTTCTGCATTGCAGAAAGAAAGGACAAACATAATATGACCAGGGATACCAACATCCCAGAAGTGGCATTGTTCATAAGAATTTCACTTAAGCACTAGCCCTCTTCAGACACTTGTAAAATGTCACCTGTACATGCAAGGAGAGGGATTAGGCATGTGGGTCTCCCCTTGCCCCTCACAAATAATTGCTAATGCTTCTTCATAGAGTGGGTGGTTGTACCAATGAGGCTCCTATTGATGAACATTCTCCTAGGCACTGAAAAACAAGGTTCTAAATCAGAAAAAAGTATTCTCTAAGAAAAATATAAAGTAATCAAAAATGTGGGTGGGGAGGTTTTCATACCAGGACACTTGCAGAGGGTTTCTTGGTGAATCTTCTGGAAACTCTTCTATAGATATTGGTGTGCTTTTTTTTTTAATGGTTGTCCACATGTAAAGGCAACATGAAATTAAGGCAGAGAAAGAGAAAAGGAAAGTCTAGTTTCTTTCCTCAAATGAAGGAACTGAATGTCCAGAGAATTCACAAATGTCCAGAGAATATGATGAATCTATGACAAGTGTCAAAGATGACACGCCACCCAACAACTACTCTAGAAAGCATGCCTCATTCTCGCATGATTTTTGAAGGCTGTGAAGGCTTCAGGAGAATGGGCTGTGCTCTTGCATAATCTCTGGAGCCTCTGAAAATTGATGAGAATGGGGTATGCTTTTGTGTAGTTTTCGGAGATTGCACAGTTCCCCTTTAAGAACAAAGGCCTCATTTGATCCAGAAGCACCTCAGGTAGGTCGCAGAGGCCTGTCAACAGAAAAGAGAAGACTGCCTGAAGATAAGTGGTCTATAGCAGATCCTGGGGAGTGCTGAGCCATAGGAACATTTTGCCATTCCCCAAGGCTCATGTGCCTCAGGGAGATATTTATTTGTTCATTTGTTCATTTGTTTATTTGTTTATTATCCTATTTTTCTAAATAACTCAAGACAGGGAATATCATACCTAATATTCCTCCCTCCTCCTATTTTCCCGAAACAACCATCCTGTGACTGGCTCAAGGTCAGCCAGCTAGCTTTCATGTCTAAAGTGGGACTAGAATTCACCCTCTCCTGTTTTCTAGTCTGGTGCCTTAACCAAAATGTCTCCCAGAGTACTCTGAGGCAAGCTTTTTGAGTGGCAGTACTGGTGTTAGGCCTCAACTTCAGGCCCAGCCTCCAGTGCTGCTATTCAGGATGACCTAAATTGGGGGGGGGAGTGGTAGGGGGAGAGAGATAGAGAATGGTTTCTCTTTTGTTTAGGAGTAAGGGTTGTGACATGCCAGCATGTCTATATATTGCTACTCTATACTACAGCCTCCACTATTTACTGCAACGTCTTGAGATGTGAGACTACTGGTACAATTACACAGAAGGCAATAAAAGCACAGTCAGGAAGAATGGGGGTACAAAAGAGAAAATCCATACCTTATTTTCCCAACGTCTTCCCAAATGAACTAAATCTAACTATAATAGAACTTGAGAAATAAGTCAAAAAGTATCCCTGAGGAACTACTGACTTGATGATGCTAGTGACTGGGAACATGTCCGCATAGGTAGAATTACTTACAAAAATATATCATGCAACACCAAAGGTTTTAAACATCAAAATACTATGTTAAATGGCAATCACTGTAAAATCAGCAATTGGGGAGGAGCATTAATGGTGGATGAGATGAGAGAATAGCAAAAAGTAGCTTGCACAATGATTCTTTGGATTCCAATCTATGCGGGATATGGATTATTTAGCCCTTGAATATGGATTATTTGTAGCCCTATAAATCCCAGGCTTTAAATAACTCATAAAGCAGAATATAGTGAAGACTTTCTCAAATTGCTCTCCGTTTACCTGCCAGAGAATAACTTGAGGCTCATAGCTATGGTTTGTGTTAATTATTGATAACATCAACTGAACTCTGTGGAATTACTGTTATCAGAGTTATAAATGACATAAGTGTATAAGAGGCTTAGTAAGTTGAGTTGTGACAAGTGGAGCTTGAATAAGAAAAGAATTGTTTTCATTAGGCATAGCATAAATCCAAATAAAATGAAAGACATAATTACAGATGGATAAAAAATAATTAATTAGTCATTGTGCTTAGCATTCGTATTCCTATCCTTTTCTAGTTGTTTTCTCTCTCCCAGCAGTTACCATACTCCAGCACAAGCCAGAGTCTTCAGTATTACAAACACAACCCATAAATGAGTGCATAGAGACTTACAAGATCAAGAGCAGCTGCAAGAATAGAAGCATCAGGGATTGTTCCTGGTTCACAGCAGTTTAAGAGAAATTGAAACCGCTTCATGCCTTGTCGAATGGCTCCCAAATTCACCACGTTCTTGCATTTGTTTCCCTCTTGGCTGGAAGCCAGATGATCTTCATAAGTTTGGCAACCTTAAAAGAAAATCCAAATGGGAGGGTGGGAGAGAGGGGAAAGAGAAAGCCCCCATGGATGTTTAAACATTCATTGGGTCTACTGACAATTCTGAAGCAAATGTCTCCTATTGATCTGCCCTGTCCTTGAGCATCAAGCATGACAGAATGAGAGAGGCATATATTCAGAGTATCTATGACTGCAACAAACTCTATGAAGTCTTTAGGACATATTTTCCTCTCATCTAGTAGCAGAAAAAATGGGTAAGGTTTATGCAAGAGTGCATTGGACCAAAGTTCATCACAGTGGGTAAAAATACTGATTTTAAAGCTTTCCACAAATGAATTATGCTTAATCTACTCTTGGGACATTGTGCTTAGTGAATGAGAGAAGTGAATGAGAGAAGTGTTGCTAAATGTACAGGAAGTTCACAGGTTATTAAGAAGAGGTATTATGAGGATGTTCAAAGAAGTTGCATGTTGTGGTCAGGAGTCAGCTTGAAACCTGAGCCCATATTCTCTGGATTTATGAATGGTCATGATTATGTCACCTTTGAAGATAACCTAGATTGCATGGCTGGTATTAAAATGAGGAATGACAAGTACCAAACTTAAGATCCTTTATGGAAAAACAGAAGACATGCATAATTAATAAATATATCTGGATGGCACAATCGTAACTGATCATTATAACAGAGAAATGATTTCACGCGTAAGAAAATAGCTTCACTTTGTGTAAAAGTTTGCACTTATTAAATTCAACTTTTTGACCAGTCAGAATATTTTAAAACAGAAAGATCCATCTCAGGAAGCATGAGGGAATAAGACAAAGTCACAACAAACCATCACACATATAAAACAGAAAAGAAAAATATTAACAAAAGCTAATATCCATGTTCAGTGATGAGTCAAAATTTGTAATTCTATAAAAAGAATTCAACTTGGTAAATCTTGTTTTCTGTGTTATTTCCTGTATAACTGATTCATACAATCATAAAACTGGAAAAGGCAACCTTCCTGTTCAATGCAGGAATCAAAATGTAAGCATTCCAGGCAGATAGCCGTTCTCTACTTAAAAATACTGAATGCTATCATATCTCCCTCAATAATCTTTTCTCAAGGTTAAACATACTCAACTCCTTCAATCTTTATTCATGTGGCTTAGTTTCTAGTCTCTGGTCATCTTTGTTGCCCCATCTCTATCTTATCTAGAGTCTCTGATTTATTGTTAATTCCTTCCAACTTTATTTTATTTGCACATCTAATAAAAGCTTCTTCTCCTTTATCATTAATGAAAATATAAAAAGTAGAGGACTGATCTTTGCAGCAGCTCATCACTTTTTAATCTGACAAAGGACAATAGATGAATACACTTTGAGTACAGTTTTCAAGAGAACTATGTATCCATGTCATTATCATTTTATTTAGGTCATGCTTGTGATACATCTTCAGATGGTTACATCCTCAGTACTTTAGCAAATGCTTTGCTGAAGTCAAAGTAAATTTTAACTATAGATTTGCACAATATTTTAAGAAGGCTGCTTAATTTCTGTTTAAAATGAAATAAAATTAGTATGGCAAGATTTGTTCTTGACAAACATGCTTATTTCTAGTAATTACTGCATTGGTTTCAAGATGCTTGTGGATTGATATGCTCTACAATCTTCCCAGGCATTCATGTTAAATTTTTTGTAATATTCCCCTTCCCCCTTTGTGAAAATGTGGACATTTGCTTTTCTTCAGTCATCAGTTCATCAGTTCTCCAGAACTGGGTTTGGCCAAATCATTAGCAATTCATTCAGTTAGTGTGGCCACCTACAGCATGAAACCTGCCCACCATAGTTTACAGTAAAGGCTTTCCTTCCTTCCTTCCTTCCTCCCTCCCTCCCTCCCTCCCCCTCTCTTGTGTTACCCTAGTTCAAATTCATTCTTTATTTGTCAGAAAATTTGTTAGGGACTCCACCTCAAACTCCTCCAAGTGAACTCCCTAATAAGGGTTATCTGCAGGGTAGGTTCAAAAAAGTCAAGATGTCAGCCATAGTGTTGCAATGGAAGCACCAACACTTTTGTACATGCAACACACATAAAAAAGCAGAACATCAATTGCACTTTTGTGGTGAACATCTTGAATTTTGGCCATAGCCCTGTTCCCTAGCTTCCTCAATCGGCTGACTCTGAAAGCAGTCAGCTTGATACTCCCTCTACAGTCTTTTTACTTAAAAGGAAGAAGACAACCAATTACCCACAATGGCAGTGATTCAGGAAATGACTTTTTCATTCCTCATAGTTCAGCAACAATATGAGTCAGAGCATATAGTTTCATTCTTCTCTTTTTTTTCAATTTGATTTCAGTTCCATTTCTACCCGTTGCTCACTCAATGAATGATGTGGCAACTTGTTCCTGGGGTTGCTTGGTTTTTTTCTGTTTTCTGTACTATAAATACTGTACTTATGAGCTAACATTTCAGTAAGATTGAGTAAGAGTACCATATTTTTTGGACTATAAGACACTCCGGATTATAAAACACACATTAGCTTTAGAGGAGGAAAACAAGAGAAAAAAATCTACCTCTGTGTCCCAGCATCCATCCAGTATTCTTCTGGCTAGTATCCTCACTGCCGCAGCCCATTCACTGCAGCCTGTTCGCCGCCTCTATGGCTGGTTCGCCACCGCCGTGGCCCATTCACCACCGCCACAGTCCATTCACCATGGCCCATTCGCCATGGCCCATTCGCCACCACCTGTTCGCCGTGGCCCATTTGCCACCGCCTGTTCACAGATGCCCATTTACAGATGCCCATTCGCCGCAATCAGTGGCAAACATGTGGTGGTAAATGGGCCGTGGCGATAGGTGGCGGCGATCCCCGCTGCCTAGAACAGCTGATTGGTGCTGCACCACCCCTCCTCCCCCCCCCACAGCAATATTTGCTCTATAAGACGCACAGACATATCCACCCACTTTTGGGGTGGGGAAAGTGTGTCTTGTAGTCCAAAAATACGGTAATTGCATTTTATAATCAAGGCTGCAGTCCTGGGGTTACTCATATTCTGCCATGCTGAGCTGAACCTAACCTAAGAATGTTTGTATAATATATGTATTCCCTCTACATTTTATTTTAAAACAAGTTACTCCTTGGCACATCATTAAGATCTTTATATTGCATGCTATTGAGTTGTGAACTAAAACTATCCATTAACTCCTATTATCACATATTGTCACATAATCAAAAGCCAAACAAAGTGGTATTTTCATCACTATTGGATAAGCTGGTCCATGTTAAAAACTGACAGATTTTGTACAATGTAAAAAATTCAATGTTGAAATAAAAACATTTCTATTTGAAATAATATCTCAAATTGAAATATGAGGTCTGTTAAATCATATCCTGCAGTCATGCTTGACTTTAACAAAGTAATCGTGATATGAATTATAATATGCATTCATTCCCTGCCTAAAAACCACCTAACATTTTTCATTGAAACTGCAAAGATATTCAAATCTTATTGCTTATAATAGCATTAGACTGTGCTATTAAATTGTGGAGGAAAAAGTAAATTATTCTACTGGGTACCTGTATGGAAAGATACCCAGAAATAGCTGTAATTAGAAAGAGCCCAAATACTTCTATTAACATATTAAGATATACCAATAATCATGTCATATGTCTTCATCTAAAACATCATTTTTTTATATAGAAAGGCATTTTATGATAGAGCAATGACTAAATGAGGTAGTGACATCACTTCCATGTTTAATGAAGCATAAGCAATATGTAATGTTGGGTCATGTAAAGTTCTGTGAAAAAAAACAACTAAATCCATTGGGATGCTTTGTCCCTTTTTCAATGCAAAAACAGGAAAATAACAAGATGCAAGGTTGTTTCTTTGGTAACGAGAAGCTCGTATACGCATATCTGAAATATTTGAAAGCAGTTAAGACCTAACCTTGTTTGGAGGCAAAAATTTGTTTCCTTAAAAATAACAAAGTAATCAATCATATTTGTCATATAATTGTTCTCAATGTCATTCATAATTTTGCTAAGAATGAAGGACCTCATCTCTATAAGAAATGGCATGAAGACACAAGACAAGCAAACACAGAAGAAAAGAGATAATTAAAACACATTTGTACAGGGTTTTCCATTTCATCAGTGCTGAATTTTACTGAAAATATAGATGATCAATAATGGGGAATAAAAGCTGGTGGGCACATCCAACATTTCACATCAAGGAGCTAAGTGAAATATTAGTATACTATGTTTGAACCAGATAATCTGTTCCAAATTTCATATTTTCCAAATGGTGGATTTGATTTCTTGAAAGGTCAATTTTGCCTTATCTAAATGCATTGGCCCATATATGCTTTTCCTTCTTGGCTAGAATTGAATGAAAATAAAAAATGACATAAGAAGAAATGAAAAAAGTAATGGCTACAAAATATATAAAGCCATAGAATATAAAATTGGGTCCAGAAAATATGTTTTTAAAGGTAAAGGGTAAATTAAAGAAAGATGAAAATAATAATAATAAGGAACAAAGAAAAAGTTTAAAGGTTTAAAAAAGGACTGAAGAAACAGAACCCTGATTTCTAACCATCTTTTTCTTCTGTGTGATGAAGCCTGGATGGATGTCTTCGGCAGGTGCGCCATTTACCAAGACGCTTGAAGAAATTCTCCTCTTCTTCACGCCCATTTTCCAGGCCACTTCCAGGCCCACCTTCTGATAGCTTCACTGCACTAGTAAATTTCACCTAAATGTTAAAAGAAGCATCATTTCATTGTTTTCATTGCTGATGTAAACATAACATTTTAAAATATCTTTCTTAATAAATATTTGCCTTTATTAGTTATATTTTAAATCCCATTTCTCCATGTTGAGGGAATCACAGTTGAATAAGTAGGAAACAGGAACAAAACAACCTTCCTTCCTTTCTTCCCCTCCCTCCCTCCTCTCTCCTTAGTGCTATTCTTCTACCTCATGACTTCTAAGGAAAACTAGTCACTGAAGAGAGCGATAAGCAGTAGGCTAAGAAAGCTGGTCAGTGGCTTCATTTTCTCTGCCTGTAGAGCTCCATTATGAGCTCTACTTTATGAGCTCTACTTTACATTACTTTATGAGCTCCATTATTTTTTGAATTACTTTATTGCTTTGCTTGTTCAGAAAAATCCTCATCCAGGAAGAAAGTTTTAGTTTCTAGTAAAGCAAAGTTTAGCTCCAATAAAACAATAAAACCTATAAACCCATATTTTCATATTTGGGTTCCTTGCAGTCTACAATAATCTGGCAATGTGGAGAATAATGATGGGAAATTAAAATGCTTGAGAAATGCAACTGAAGGTGTAGCTTAATTCCAAACATTTAACCATGTTTAAAGCCTTCTGCACAAATTTTTAGATGTGGTAGTTCCACTCTCCTTTTTTCAGCCCTCCTCTTTCTCCACATTTTTTATTTTCTTCAGCTTAGTTTGGTTTTGATGAGAAATTTTGTTTTAAAATTATTTGTTCTTGTACCAAATTCTTTTAGCTCTAGAACCTACAGTAAGAGTCAAACCTCTAAAGTCCAGTTAACTTTTGTTAACTTTGTTTTTGTCCCTGGGTGATATGCTCTCTAATGCTCAATAACCTGAAACTTTCACATATTTTAAATTGGCATTTAAAAGCAGAAAATTGAATTTGTGCCCACAGTATTTTTCAATTAGACCTGACAAATTGGAAGAGAAGTTGTTTGTGTCCCTATTATTCTGGAGTATATAATCAATTGGGCTATATATTTTTCCCTTTCCAACCTATTTTAGCCCCATGGCCCAATTTTATTTGCATGCAAACATCACAGATATATAGCAACCTATTGCTTTTTCTATTTTCCAGACTATTTCCTAGTCTGTGGCCTTTTCAAATCTCTTTTATAGGATAATTAAAATAGCATTGGGGTGGCAGGGGCTTGATATTCTCACTGATTTGTTTTTGTTTTGTTACACTTAGCCACTTAATAATAGGTTTGTACATGCTGTATGTATGTTAAAAATGAAAGTCTGCAGTTGGCTGGTTGGTTGAGTTATTTTTCCCCCTTCAGAAAGAAGTTGAAATGTATTGTGCAGCTTTACTGAGAGTATGACACAAATTTGGAAACAATTCTTCTGCTCTCCTTGTTGTATTGATGAGTGTGTGTGTGTATGTGTATGTGAAAGAAGACTTGAAAAAAGAGAAATGAAAGTAAAAGCTTGTATGGTCCTAGTAATTTCTTTAAGATGGAAGAAAGATAATACTTGTAAGAGTCCACAGATTTAGAAACAATATGCAGTGACAATTTCAGTCCAGGAAGAAAGAAGTATACTGTAGATTTTGAAGATATAGGTATGGATACACAGAAAAATAAACATGCATATTCATTATTAAATAGCTTTTTATTTTTTTAAAAAAGAGTGATGGTAGAAAGGCTAGATATTTACCCTGGAGCTCTGCCTGATGAAAGAGAGACGATCCACAGAGCTAATATCCAGAAGATCTTCTACACCATCTGCCAGACCAGAAATTGATGAACGTTTCAGCCAGTTCCCTGTAGTACAGAAAGCATAAGTGTGAATATCTTTCTGACTAGTTAAATAATCTACATCTCTCATTACTGGTACTAAGGACTCAATTCCTAACATCTAAACAAAATATTTGGAGTCATATAAAGAAACATGGGGAAAAATTAAAAGACACAGAATAGCATGACAAAGTATCTTCATGTAAAAGGCTTCCTGTGTGGAGAGAATTAATGGAGATCCATGTTCAAGTCTGCCCTCAACTATGGAATCTGGTTGGATGACTTTGGGCCAATCTCCGTTGCTTTCATTGCTGAAGTTATATGATTAAAGAAGAAAATAAATCCCTACATGCTCCTGGAGAAAAAGTACAACATCTAACAAACCAATAATTGAATGACCTAGTACCGTGATGGTGAACCTATGGCACGGGTGCCACAGGTGGCATGCGGAGCTATATTGGTGGGCACGCGAGTGTTGCCCTAGCTCAGCTCCAGTGTGCATGCATGCACCGACCAACTGGTTTTCGGGCCTTCCGGTCCCACCAGAAGTCGACAAACGGGCCATTTCCGGCCTCTGGAGGGCCTCTGAGGGATTGGGGAAGGCTGTTTTTGCCCTCCCCAGGCTCCAAGAAAGCCTCTGGAGCCTGGGGAGGGCAAAAAACAGGTCTAACGGGCCCACTGTGCCATTGTGTGCCAAAAGTGGGGGGAGTGTGAGGGAGGGCATGTGCGCATGCGGGGGGGGGGGGGCGGGAAACATTGAATTATGGGTGTGGGCATGTGTGTGTGCGACCCCTCCCCATGCTCCCCCTTCTTTTGGCACGCAACAGCAAAAACGTTAGCCATCACTGACCTAGTGGGAGTTTGAGTTTCTTTCTCAGGGAGATCCGTCTGGAGCGGGAGCGGGAGCGCCTCTCTGTGGTCATTCCTGAGTGTGCAGTTGTGCATTCGGAAGTGTCTGGCTCCGACTGGCTGCTGGTATCGCTAGCTGCACTCTGAGATTTAAACATTTTCCGCCAGAAATCCTTGCGGCCTAAGGCTGCTCCTTGCATTTGTTCATCACTGTGAAGGAATTACATGGCTGGTAAAACTTAGCAAAGTGAGAAAAAAAAAAAATAGGGCAGCATCTTTCTCTCTTCTAATCCTGCCCTGTGCCCTGGACACTGGAAGTTTTTTGGCTGATTTTATAAGAGGGAATAAGCCATAAACCTATCATCATAAAAGCAATATACTAAAAAATATCAATAATTGGATTTTGTGACCCTTGTAAAGTAGGACAGTAAGCACTAGGATAATAGTATATAATATTTCTAATAAAGTAATAATCTTTATGTAGTAAATTAGGAAGGTGTTGAGATGGTGAATATGATTTGCCTAAGGCTAGGCAGAATAAAATATTCTATACTGCTAGCAGTGCAGAGAGCAGAAGTTGTTGAGAAACAACTTCCATATAATTATTATGTGAACCTTTTTCTCTCAGCTATAATAGCTAACTTTTACCTTGCTACAATGAAAACAAGGAAACCAGCTGATTCAAGTCTGAACAGTGTTGTTTTTGCTTTTTAAATTATGTTTGTATGTAATCTGATTGTTGATTAAAATATAATTTATTGATCAATTTACTTACTGCTCAGGAGTTTGTATTGGACGGCCTGAGATATAGCCACGACATTCATCAGGAGCAGAAGACAGTTGTCCTTTATCAATAACAACACTTCCTACTTCAGATCTATAAGGACAAAGCGACTAGTCAGAGGAACAATAACATATTGTATTTATTCCTATTTAGCTTCCCGATATTATTTTAAAAAGTATTTCTAAAACAGAAAGATAAGTAAATTTTCTTCTCCTCCTCCTCCTATCAGTACTTCATATATCAATCATGAATGGTAACAGCAGTCAAGGACATGAAAATATACCATATATTATCTAATTTGTAAGTGTGCCTATTTAATGTAAATTCAGGAATGCTTCTTATTAAGTTAAATATGATTTAATTAGCTTGTAATTATATGGGACTAAATATGTATAGGATTCCATTACAAAAAAGGATAGAGTTAACAACAATTTTCAGACAGATTATTTTTTTAAAAAGTGTGTGTTCTATCAAATTGGAATTTCTCTCCACATGGACAGATATATGGTAAAAAAGGCATGCTGCAGTAAATGCTTCTTGACTCTAGCTTAGTAAATGCTTAAGAGTATATATATAACACCATATATATGTGTGTGTGTGTGTGTGTGTGTGTGTGTGTATCATATATGCTTATATATATGTATGTATATATGTATGTGTGTATATGCCAACATTATACACAGAGACAGATAATAAATAGAATTAGTCTGTATATATTAGGGCTAATTCCATACGATAATGGGTAAATCAGAAAAAGTTGTGTATGAAACAGTTGTTAGGAAAAAAAATACTTCTTCCATGTTTAATTGGGAAAAAAACCAAGAATGTCATCCATCTCACTTGAATTAGTTAGCAAAGAAAGACTCCTGGCACATTGGTTTTTTCCAAGAGTATCTTTACTAAGAACAAAGTGGTTACAGATTTTTGCAAGGCAGAATCTGTTGTCTTGGTGTGAAAACAATGCAATTAAGTTCTCCTTTTTTTCCTGGCCAATCAATGTCTTATTATCAGTCAATGTCCTATTAGAAATTCTCAGGTTGTTTTGGAAACAGTCCCTTCACCATCTCCACATTCCTTTTGGCTGACCTTGTGCTGCTGGCTTTGTGCAACTCAATATCAGAGCTGGCACAGTTTCATCCCCCCAACCCCAACCCCAACACCAACCCATCCTTTCCTCACATTCCAAGCACTCACCTGATATTGAAAATATCAGGCTTGCAAGATCTGATACAAAGCAAGAAGCAGAATTGCAGCCATGACAGAGAACATGGATCCATAACCACGCCATATTGACATGAAGCAGATCATCCCTCCTCATAGATAAATTACTGAGATGTCTACTTAATCCAGTATCCTATTCTCCTATGTTGTATAAAAATAATATTTTGTAGAACAGCTTTTCAGCTGAGTAACCTGAACGCAGTTCTTAACTGTGCTTTAATCCTATGCATTTGAATGAAATTAAAGCACATTTCTCTGCTATCTACAGTTTATGAATAACATAAGACCATCTTTGGGGAAGGGAGGATTTTTAGAGCAAATAGTATTAGCATGATTCATCTTCTCCCCAAAAGCAAGGCTGACAAGTCTGGGTAAGGCTGACCTTACTACACCATTCAAGCATCTTAATGGCTTTTCCAGTCCAGATACATACTTTTTACTCCCTGGTGGTTTGGGTTCTTGTTCGGTATTTTCTTCTGTTTTTCTTCCTGGAATCAACTTTTCTGCACTGTCCAAAAGAGCACTAAGAGCTACTCTTCTGAAAACATTTCCATGAGCTTCCTTGATAAACTGTACCAGTTGTCGGATGTCACAGTACAGACCCTGAAGCCAGCAGGATGTCATTTTGGGGGTGGGGTGGGGAGAGAGTTTGTTAGGCTTCCAACATACAAACACTTTCTTTTTCTGTTTTCTTAAGAGAACCAGTCTAAGTTTCAGGCCTTCTGTTGCCATGACATAAATTTCAGCAACAAATTTAATAGAAACTGCCTGAAAATGTTGAAAGAAAAGGTCGAAGAATTGCCACCTTGAACAACAAAGTGATAACTTTTTCAAGTCAAATTAATGACTAGATACAAATTCAAAGGGGATTTGCTTCTCTCATGTTCTACTGAACTGCATGACATTTTCCAAAATTCACCTGCCAACATTTATTAATTTTTAAAAAATTATTTTAAACAGTTTATATTTTATTTCTCCACCCCTTTTTGAAAGAAGGTGGTACAATTCAACAATTTATATTGAGAATAAAAAAGCTAGTACTTAAAAACCTGTCATAATTGTATGAAAAAGAAAGTTGCCCTTACCAGATTCTCAGGACTATGGAGCTCATGCGTAGTAGAGGCACAGCGAGTGATTAGAGATTTGAACATAGCACTGACAATAATGCCCTCAATACTTTGGGCTGTAGATTTGTTGTCCATAGTAGTAAAGTTATTTCCAAAACCAGCCTTGTCTACAAAATGCAAAATAAAGCAGTTAAACTGCATGGTTAAATTTCAGAAAAACAGTAAGATATACATTTGTAACACCTGAACTCAGCAATTTCTGATCTGCAATAGCATTCTCCATCCAGAGGAGGGATTTGTTACTTTGGAAAACCAAATTGGGGGCGGGGGGGAGTACTCCAAAATGAACTTGGCAGTATAAAAAAAGGAGTGAAGACAAAGTGCTCATGTCTCATTCAATTAAAACAAAAAAAAAGTTAAACACACATTGCACATACATGAATTAATACATTCAGGCACACATCTGCAGGAAAGCTGAATGCTAAGGATGACAATCTATACTTACTGTCAGTAACTGGCTCCATGCAAAATCCTAGCAAAGCATGTAAAAAATCCACCACGTTGTTCAATGAATCTTTATTCACATAATCTCTCATTGTCTGACGAAACTGCATCTTATCCAGTTTATATAATTTTGTAAGGCAGTTCTGAGCCTGTTAAGAGGTTTTAAGAATGCCAAGTTTAGGTTCTGGTGGTGATAATTACAGAGGATCATAGTGAATTCAACCTGTTAGTTCCTGAGTAATTAAAAACAGTACCCAATGAACTTCACAAAATAACTAGAGAGGATTTAAACAATTGTCTTCCTATGTTTATTGATACAATGACTTACTGGACCCAAAGCTTCCAGAGGAATAAAGGTTTCAGGATAATATGTAAGATACAAGTATTTAAAATTTAATACATGTGCACTACAATTTAGAAGACAAATGCATAGGCAGCTACTTAGCAACAAGGGTTAAGATAAGAAACTAGGCGAGGCTGCTGGATGCTGTAGTATGCAATCAAGTTTTTTGTTTCCCTTCGTTGTTATGGTAGGAGCTCTTCTGATTCGAGTGTACTGGATTCTCACTTATCTTTGAGGTGTCGGGTCCCCTTGATAACCTGGCCTTTTCTCCTAGATCTGAAGGGCCTCACTTTTGCCCTATCACTAGTCACGTTATTCTAAACATTCATGGTTGATTTGAAGCTAAAAGGGTTTCTCTAATGTAGATATGCTTTAAACACTAGAAATTTTTTCCATACCTGTCTTTCTATTATCAAAACCATAGCAACCAGTATGTTGGTATATGACCAAACACTGTACCCTAAGTACAGTTAACTACTGGAGAGCTATTAAAATCCATGGTATCCAAATATTATGGATTTAAAAGGGAAGAGATTGGAAACAACTTTCCATGCTTCTGCAGTTTTATACCTGATGTCTCAGACGATCTCCAGAGAGTCCTCGATGACCTTCTCCACAGCCATATGCACAGCCCAGAGACTTCACAATTTTTATCAGCATTGTCAGAGCCAGCCTATGAGTGCTTACTGGAGTATTTTCATCCTTAGCAGCACAACATTTGAAGAAACCAGAAAGACCAGAGAAAACGCTATTCAGTTTATGATGAGAATCAGAAAAATAATATCAAACTGGCATATGCCAGTTTATCTATTATCAGAATAAAACTTACACATAATTTTTTTCTATAAATTATAACATGAGACCATTAAGGCTTAAAGTTTTCTTTCAAGGAGACAGCTTTAATACTGGTAAACAAAAAGATCAGTTTTATGGGGATAGGTCTGATCAAAAGACTTTGAAACACAGAGAGAAGCAATTCCCTTTATTGTTTACAATCTTGGAAGAAATAAGAATACATAGTACAAATGTATTCCAGATCCAGGATCTCCTTCTCACAAATGTAAACCAGATACCTCTGGAAAGGCCACCAAGAGGAGGTAAACATAGTAACCTTGCAAAGTACACCTGTTTTCTATAAGAACCAGCTCTAGAAAGTATACTGTCTTTGATCCTGGATGTACTATTGTTATGGTGGTCTAACCCATGTTTTCTTATCCCCCCCTTAAAGCTGTCTATGTTGTTGGCCATCATGACATCTTGGAAAATTGAGTAACAGTGTGCTATATACACATATATTTCATGTGGTCTAATCTTTCTCTCCCTGAGGTTAATTGGGTTATTCTGGATTGTAGTACTTTGAATGTCATACAGTATTCCACATATGACTACATGTTAGATTTTGTAAATATATATATAAACAGTTTTGCTTTCAGATCCCCTCCTAATGAATTCCAACATGGAATTTGTCTTCTTCATAGCAATTACTGATTAAGTTGGCATTTGTACTAATTATTCATCTCATCACAAGATCTTTCCCAGTGAGGTGCCAATAAGTGAAATCTGCATGCTTCATCCATTTAAATGTAGATCCACAGAGGACTTCACATTGAGGGCAATTGATCAACCAGTTGAAATTCATGTATCAGCTTGCTGAAATTTTTATTTTACAAGATTGCTGATCTGGTAGAACTCAGAATAATATGCAGTTTTTCAAAAGCAAGTATTTTTGCATTTGTTGTTTGTAACTCACAGTAAACTTTATTATGAACTTTATTCATGCTAATACTAATAAAATATTATTATTGCAAAGGCATACAAATTTAACTAGAAGAAATTTTTCAAGTTAAGATGGGAGTGTAAGAGCATCCTTCTAATTTTTGCTTCAGGAAATTAAACCATAAGATCAAGATCTTACACTGCATGCCATATACACTGAAATGACTTGGATAATTCTTATATGTGCTCATCTATCCCATACCTAGTTTCAGTCTTTACACATTCATGTGAATATCTGAAGGCAAACTGAAGGCAAACTGAGAAATAAAAACAAACCTTAATTCATAGCCTGGGATTTTAACAGTTTGCAAAACACAATATCAGAAGTTAAATCAGGCAATGGACTATCACATCAATATGGAAGTTTCTATAAAAATGCTTTTCAGCATTAACATAATAGTATTGATTGGTAAAAAAATGACCCTGTGAGAGCTTCAACATACCTTGTCTTCCTTTTTATCATTCTTTTCAAAAGATTTTCCTCCACCTTCTCCCCCTCCTCCTCCTCCTCCTCCTCCACCACCTCCTCCATCTCCTCCACCACTTCCTCCTCCTCCTCCAGCAGCACTTCCAACTCCTCCTCCTCCACCTTCTCCACTGCCATCTCCTGTTCCAGTTATTGCAGCAGTCCCAAATCCAGATACTGAGGTAGTCAAAGCCCCCTTGAGTTGAAAGGAAGTTTCACTTGGTCTCTTTTCATTGGTCTCATTCTCCTTATTCTCACTTTTCCTTCTGACCTTCTCCACACAGGGTACCACACCAAGCTGGAGCAGACATTCCACAATATTGAGGGCCACATCACAGATTCGGGAGCTGATGTCATGATTCAAGACCAAGTAAACTGCTTTAAGAACCACCTTGAAAGAAGAAATATTAGATATTGCAGGCAACACTATATTCATTTATTGTTTGCAAAAATCTGACTGCAGGTCTCTAAAGAAATGGTCTAAATGTGATATCCTATAACAAGGGGACATGTCCAATTATAGCATAATAGCAGGTGAATGAAAATATGTGTGCACCATTTATATAAGCTACCCTAAGCATGATCCAGATCAATTTTCTGGCAGCAGTGCTTTTTTAGTTAATCTAAAACAAATCTGCCTTTGATAGAAAGTAGTTTGTTGCTGAAACAATATAAAGCAAAAATAATGTTTCATAAAATTATAGATTTTCAAGTCCCTAGTCTGAAAGATGGCTATCTGCACACATCTAGCTACTTCCTTAGTTACTACGGGTAGTCCTCAACTTATGACCAAAATTGAGCCCAAAATTTATGTTGCTAAGTGAGAAATTTGTTAAGTGAGTTGTGCCCCATTTTACAACTTTTCTTGCCACATTTGTTAAGTAAATCATTGCAGTTGTTAAATTAGTACCACGGTGGCTAAATGAATCTGGTTTCCCCATTGACTTTGCTTGTCAGAAGTTTGCAAAAGGTGGTCACATGACCCCGGAACACTGCATCCATCATAAATGTGAGTCAGTTGTCAAGCATCCAAATGTAAATCACATGACCATCGGGATGCTGCAATGGTAATAAGTGTGAAAAATGGCCATAAGTCACTTTTTTCATTTGAACAGTCACTAAGTGAAGGATTACCTGTATTTCCACTGTCAAACTCTTACAGTATTTGCCTTTCTGAGTTTAGAGACTTTTATTCTGGAGCATACATTAAGGGATAGTAGACCTCCTTTCAACTATTTGAACACTATTCTCATATTCATAGAACATCAGCATTAGAAGGCACCTTGGAGGTCTTCTAGCCCACGCCCCTGTTGAGCAGTAGATCCTATACCATTTCATATAATTGACTGTTCAGTCTCTTCTTAAAAGCCTGCAATGATGGAGCACCCACATCTTTTGAAGGCAAACTGTTCCACTGGTTGAGTGTTCTCACTGTCAGGAAATTTCTCCTTAGTTCTAAGTTGCTTCTCTCCTTGGATAGTTTCATTACTTCTTGTCCTGCCTTCTGGCGCTTTGGAAAATAAGTTGAACCTCTCTTCTTTGTGGCAGCCTTCAAATATTGGAACATTGTTATAATGTCAGCCCTATTCCTTCTGTTTACTAAACTAGACAAACCCAATTCCTGCATATGTTTTAGCCTCTGGCACCCCAATAATCTTTCTTACTCTTTTCTACACTCTTTCCAGAGTCTTAACATGTTTTTTATATTGTGGTGACCAAAACTGGATACAGTATTCCAAGTGTGGTCTTATCAAGACATTATGAAGCGGAACTAATACTTCATGTGATCTTGATTCTACAGCTCTGTTAATGCAGCCTAGGATTGCATTGGGTTTTTTTTGGTGGCTGCAACACACTGCTGGCTTATATGCAAGTGTTTGTCTACTTGGATTCCAAGATCCCTCTCGCAGTTACTGCTGTTGAGCCACGTTTCACCTAATCTGTACTTGTACATTTGGTTTTTCTTGCCTAAGTGAAAATCCTTGCTTTTCTTTACATTGAATTTCATTTTGTTAGATAGGGCCCAATGGTTAAGTCTGCCGAGATCTGGATCTCGAGCCTATCTTCTGGCATGTTTCCTGCCAGCTTAGTAGTCATCTGCAAATGTGATAAATTTCCCTTCTATTCCCTCATCTAAATCTAAATATTCCCATATGGTTGTCTTTAGTTAAGAAGAACATATCCATTATGATTTTGGATCCAGGACTTTGGACCCAGTATGGAAAAGGAACTTCAGAATACATGGGAGTCCCAATGTAGCACATGTCAGCAACAGTATAAAGCAGCTGTTTTTCTTGGGATCTCCATAAACTTGCAATTGGTGCCAATCCAGGAAAGGATGCAGAACATATGTAGATGCTATATTTGTGTTCTTATCTAGTCTGGTGTACCTTCTGAAGGCTGGGTCCAAAACACTGCACAGTTCTAATAGCAGATACTTCAATCTCCATGTAAACCTTTGTAAAATTTGAACTCATACAAGTTTCCATTCCCTGATTAGGTTTCTCCATCAATCTTAAATTGAAAATTTGCTCTTCCAACAAGCTCTTCATAATGACCTGATGGGATGCATATCCTGTTCTCAAAGAAGATGCCAAATAGGGTTCAATTGTTCTACTTTCTCTTTGTTAGTTTTTAGCTTTATTGTCATCCCACTGAATAGCTGGTATAATTGGAAACTTATTTGGAAAAGTTTTTTTCTCAGCATAATTCATTACCCTTGATTTATTGTGATATTTTTTGTTTTGTTGCATCATCTTTTCAAATCAGGACTACTTTTATGTATTTTTGCATGATGATTGTCACCTCATATGTCTCTCCTCCTGATTATGGAACTGGTTTGGTTTCTTCTGCTGCTTTCCACTTTTTCCCCACCTGGAATTGTTTGTGACTGTACTTTTTTGGGAAGTTCTATTCATCTTTGGCTTATTTTCCCATTATTTTCTCCTGCTGCAGGAACCTAGTTATCATTGTTTTGATAACTGTTTGACAAATTAGTGCTCTTAAAATCAAGAATGCTAGCATTCCATAATCATCCAAATGTTCCTTTGGACAACAATGTTGTTGTATTTCTACTCCATTTAGTATATCTAATAGGCTACAATTAAGTCAAATATAGTTGGTACTCATGTTTTTCTCTGCCTTCTGAAGGAAAATATTTTCAAGACAAGATGTTCCTAACTCCTTTTATGCAACATACACACAGTATGTTGGCATACTTAATATCTTCCAGGTTTGACAGATATTCATCTCTATCCTAAGTATCTTGCCTCTCCTTCTCTATCAATATCCTGAAAAAGATCAATGCTTAGCATTGTGTAGCTGGTTCCTAAAGGTTACCAATAAATTAATGTAAAGTCTCTCTCATTGAAATGTATTCCTCCACTGTAATTAAAGGTTCTGCATGCATGGAAGTTTAGAAATTAGCCCCTTCCACTAAGACAGCAATTTTATTTGAGCATTTTCTGGAGTTTGAAAACAATTCAACAAGATTTAAGCCTGCTGGTCACTCAGTGGCATTAAACTTTATACTTCTAAACTCACTGAGAAATGGGAAAATGAACTTCTTGATTTGCATTTTTAACCTACTCCATCCTTCAAGTGCAATGTGAGCAACAAAAATTTTAAAGCATAACACAGGATAAAATAAAATATGTGACAATGTACTAAAGAAAATCATGTTTTCCATATAATATTTCCATTTTTAACTAGAACTTTCTATAGGACCCTGGTTTCAATATAATGCTGTATTAAATTCTTCTCACTGATAATTGGTTGTATATTTTACTTTACTATTAATTGGTGGAATGACCTTTATGCAGGGCTGAACTGGAACAAGACTGCATACTTAAGGAATTTTGATTTGCATCATACAATAACTAGCACAGAAATGAATATTGCTTTTTCTTGATCATTACCGAAAGATCCAGCATGCCATTCTTGTGGACAAAGTTGCTGGTCCCATCTATGTGATCTGTATCTTCCAGGCAACTATAGTTGATGCAAGAATCTGTCAGACTTCGAGGGAGATTGGCACATGCCAGGGGCTCATGGGGCATTTCTGGTATGGGCACCTGGTTGCAGAGCTTGCGCATGTGCTCACTGAAGAAATCAGCATAGCCCACATTGAAAGAGGCCAGCGTGGTATTGAAGGTGGCCACCGTGATGGTGGAAATTTGGGAACGTACTGCAAGAGAGCATCACAGATATTAGTTCATTGGACAGAGCACTTGATATGAAGGTGTAAGCTGATTCATTTAAGTGCAATGTTCGGCTCTGGAACATTACAACTATTGTTCACAACTAATTAAGTGTATAACCACCTATAAGCAGAACTAAATAGAGGAAAGAAAAATCTATTGGTCTATTTTGGAACCCTTGTCAGATCGGCAACATTTGGGGAAATATTAGTTGTGAATACAAATTTAAGAGTTCAAACAATATATCATCTTTATCTACGGTAATTCCTCCAACACTGCCCTCTTCTGATTTAATAAGAAGACTCATTTATAACTAGGACCTGATATAAGCACAAGTCCTGAAAAAAATCCTGGGTAACTCAAAAGTTTATTCTAATTCTAACTAGTTGTCATCTGGGCTTCTTCAAGAACTACCAGTATGTGCTGGAAAATCACTTGCTCATGCTCTTGAATATCACCTCACCATGGCTGTTGGAGTGATCTGGCAGGTCAGTAACCAAAGTATGATGGGAATGAGAATGCCGAGCACTCAGACTTTCCATCTCAGTAGCTGTATCAGAGCTGCCCCGCCTTGTAAATCTCCCTGGAGTAGGAAAAAAGACATGCATTGTGCTGTTAGCATCATTTTATTTTATTTTTATTTATTTTGTTATTGTTTTATTTTGTTATTTCTTTCTATTCTATCACTTACTCAGGAATCATTTGCAAACTGCATCCTATTTTTTATTTTTATTTTAAATATTATTAGGATTCACAGGGACTGTACCCTTGTGGACTGTCACAATACAAATGTCAGGTCATTATAATGTCCATTGATTAAAGAGACTTTGAATGAGGCACAGGTCAGCAGTCAATTGGTTGAAGTGATGGGTTAAACCAAGTTGGCAAACTCGTTTATTCTGAACTGGGTTCAACAGGAGCCAGTTATAAATAATATGGGATTTTCCCCTTGTTCAGCCTGTTGCCAATCAGTGGGTGGGGTGAAGGGTAGGAAAGGTTATTTGTCTTTGTATTCTTGCTCAAACATCAGCTGATTTTTTTTTTTAATTCTAACACATCAGTTTTATGGCTCATAGTGTTTGTTTTTGTTTTGGTGGGAAGTTATATACCTTATTTTATTTTCATGGATTATGATTCTTAAAAGTACTGGGGTGAGCAGCTTCAAAATCTGGAAATGACTGAGCATCTCCAGTTCAGAGATGTCCTGGAAGTGGCAGCAAAATTTCAGTGAGGAGCATAGCCACTGCATTTGTTACTACAAAGAGTATGAATCAGTGACAAAGTGCTATAAAAAAATGAAAATGCCCCTTTCCTTTCATGTAAGATGAAGAGACCAAGAAAATTTCAGTTGTAATGCAGTGTGATCATTAAGTGACTTAAGAGCTTTAGGAGTTCGATTAGAATGGATCAGTGAGCTGGAAACAATCTGCTTCCATTGGGCAGAAAATAATTAATTTTTGAATAATTATCCAGACTAAGCAAACAACAGCTATATAAGATTAAAAGAAAAATTTGCATAAGTAATAACATATAACAAATGGGATTCCTATAAGATTAAATTAATAAGTTATGTTGGGTGGCATTAAATGTTGTAAATGGACTTTTAACTGCCTAATGAAATTTTCCCTCAATCTTCTACCTCCTTCACTACTTTATTCCTCATTTCTCCTCCAGTCTGGAGGAGATAAACTCTGGTTTATTGGAAAAGTTACTTTGTCTTCAGTAAGAGCCTTTTATTCACCTAGAATAGTGGTTTGCCACCCTCCTCTCTCAATGCCACGCCTGTCTTCACCAATCCCAGAGAAGCTGCCAAAAGAGAATGTGCTTCGAGTAGGTGATACATCCAAATGGTCTTCATGGAGCAGGAAGGGCACTCCCATTCGACGTTGCCTTTTCTTCCCTGTGTGGTGGAAAGGAATAGAGCCCTTGCGTTCACGATCCTCCTTGCGGCTCTTGAACTGCAGGAAAAATGTAGAAGAAATCTATGCAGGACAACTGAATTGCAGAAAGCATGAAACAAGAATTCAGAGTTTCTTCAACAGTGAGATGGGTGGTATATAAATGTAATAAACGAACAACAAATCTCTTCTCAGGCACTCAGATTTTTGAAAATAACCTGGAATTAATTTGCTTTTTCTTTGGGCCTATACTGTTTTATCTAATCAGAGTACGGGCAGGCAACATTTAGGTGACCAAGAAACAGGCTTATTTTTTTTTTCTAGAAGGCTGAAGATCCCACAGTATTAGATTATCTCATAGTCATTAGCAATACTGAATTTCCCTGGAGAGTGGATACTTGTCATTACAAAAACCTATTTTATTTTCATGTTTTTTCTACTTCAAAAGGACTGGATACAGTAGTAATCAGGGCATATGTGGCTACAGGTACTTCTGAGCTATAATTTTCCAGTCCTGATTTAAAGTAACCGAACTAGGAAAAGATGTACGTTGCTTTAATAATAGAGTTACAAGTGAATTTTAGCTCATTAGAAATGGTTGGGTTTTAGACTGATGAAGAGTGGGTTTGGGAAACAAATGGTGTAGTAAAATACAGAAGTGACCATGGCATTGCAGTGGAATATATGCTTAGTATATAAGATAGAGCTGGTGCCAATAAAACTGGAAAATATTAGGCTATGTGTATCTGGAGTTTGATTCAAAAACTGGACCTGGTTATGTATGTGTGAAAAGAACCTTTAACACTTAAGAAAATATTGTGATTTTTCTCCATATTGCATAAAAAAATATTGTGATTTTCTCTATATTTTGCATGGAAGCATAAGAATAAATCCACAATGTATCAAAGTAACATCATCCTCTGGAGCTCTCTTACATATCCAGTTTCATTTTGGCATCTTTGCACTGTCACAAATAATTACCAAAATATACTTAAGAACATTCAAAAGACTGTGTGACAAGTTAAAAAAATCCCAGCAATTACACTTAACAATCTTCTGACATTTTCTTAATGAAAAACAGCCTCAAGAAAAGGAGGGTACTCTCTCCCTGCAGATCAGTTTGCTATTTAAACCCCCACCCCCAGTTGTTCTTCCTTCCTATCAGCTGCAGGAAATGGCATTGTGAAGGTTACTTTGATTAGAAAAAAAGAACAATTTCCTTGCACTTGCTTTTGGTTTGGTTTGTTTCATTAGATGGAAGTTTTTTCCATGATTTCCCAGTAGTTTTTTTTTTTTTTCAAAATGAAAAGCAACGTGTACACTGCTTGGTGTCCTCCTGAGCTTTAGGTAGAAGTCAGCCATCTTTTCTTGGACACAGACTATACTAGGCCATAGGTCTTAATTGTACCCTATTATGAAAGGAGCAACAGCAAATATAAGGTTAAATCCAACTGCAATATTAGACCTCCGTCTAGTAAAATACAATTAGTATGTCATTTAGGGATCATACATGGAATTTAAAACATTATAGTTTTACCTTTTTAAATATATTCATTCCCAAATCAGAGGAGAGATCGGGAACTGCTGGTCTCCTCAGGTTAGTTAGGGATACTTTGGCAAAAGCTTCGGTGCTTAATGATTTTTCTTCCTCATTACATTTCATTGTGAGATCCTACACGCCCCAAGAAAGACAAGAAAAAAACAAGCATGTAAAAAGCACGACCTTTTTGTCAGCATTTGTTTCCTTTGGATAATAGAGAATTGGAACCTTGTGGTAGTGCTTGAACTGTAATGTTTTGAATATGAATAAAAGTTTTTAGTTTAGTCATATTCAAACATTTCCAGTGTTAGCTGTTTCCTATCATTACAGACATCCTTCTGTCCATATTTCAGTTTTCTCTCTATAATCTTGCAGTGTTCTCTAGAAAGTACAGAGAACAGTTTTCACTGGCTACTTTGGAATCCTCATATCAGATTTTGTTTCTTGAAAGACTTATTATTCTGTAGACTTCAAGATTTAGCTAAAGTCATTGCTGTTCCTAAATATCTGCTTATTTGCACCACTATCTGCACGTCTCTCTCTTCCCCCCCTCTTCATTAATTCTCAAGTTTAATAATATAGAAAAATACTAATCAATACGTCCTCTGCTTGCTTATGATTAGAATGATGTCCATGATCTTTTGTTTCTCACTTTATTTAGGTTCTTTTAGCATAAGCGCCCCCAAAGTAAAGAGACATAAGCAATCTACAACACGTAAAGTTCAGTATGTATATCTAGAACATCAATGATAATAATGAGTACTTTGTTTACAGAATTAAATGTGAACTTCAATCCTAACTTGCAACTGAACTTTTGACTAGGTGTTAATGTTTAAAACTGGAAATTTTAACCGTCCAATTGCCTGATTTTACCTGTGTTTTGTGAGTGTTGACTAATGAAGGAGTAGCAGCCACCATGGAACTACTGCGTGGCCTTGGCAATGGTGGGATTTCTGGATCAAATGATTTCTCTGGCTTTTCTTCTAACATATGGCGCAGCCGCTGGAGATAATACATCAAGGACCATTGGGTGCCTTCCTCAGACCAGTGTGGTTGAAGCAGGCATCGTAATACAGCAACATCAAAGTAAGTGGCATAGCGGGACCTTTGGCATGGTGGGATCACCAAAGACACTCTGTTACAAAGAGCAAAAAGAAACACATTAATCCAATCAATTGAAGCAATAATCAAGATGTGGGCCCCCAAATAACAATCTGTTTCTTCGTCCTGAATAGAGTTGTTAATATCAGCATGATCTTAACAGACAATCCCCAAATGTGGTAACCCATTATTTAGAAAAAAGGGAACACAAACAGATTAATATGAAATGTAGCTTTTATTCTAAGACTTAGGAGAGTGAAGTAGAATGAAAGGGGCCCAGTTGATCTTGAGCATGAATTTAAAAACTCAGCATTGTTGGGAAAGTTTCAGAAGGAAGAAACAGCCCCTCTCTGGATTCCATGAAAACCTGCCCAATTCTTCTGTCATCGAGGGCTTTTCAAATCCCTCGACCTGGACTGATGATGGGGTTTTAAGGGTTAATTTTAAATTTTTTAGATTTTAGTCTTATTTTATATTGTGGCTTGTGTTTTTTTATTGTGAGCCGCCCTGAGTCCATTGTGAGATAGGGTGGCATATAAGCCGAATAAAATAAATAAAATTACTAAATAAATCTCCATTGGGCACACATTTCAGATTCTCCTTGATGTATGTGATAATTACATTAATTAAGTTTCAAACAGAAGGTCTTCATGATACTCTGGAAAGTGCTAGTTTATAAATTGTGCTTAAAAACCAAGGGCCCAATCATAACCAAAGGACTGGTCTTAAAATTACACATGAATATACTCTTCTTAGATTGTCAAATTTTTTGGAATTGTTGAATACACTCCCATGGACCACTGACCCAGACTTATAACAACATAAACTAATAATTTTTGAAAATGTACAATGCACAAAACACAAGAATTAAAACATGTTACACTGAAACGATAAAATAATACAAGCAGCAGCCACCAGAGTATTTCAAATGATTCCAAACAACATATATGTTTAAAATTAAATCAATAATTGAGTAAAATATGGACAAACAAAAATGGCCAAAAAGAGAATACAATTATACCGGGAGAATCATTTCAGAGGTGAAAGACAACCACTGAAAAGGGCCATTCCTGTATACTGGTTACTCAGGATCTCAGCATTAGAAGGTGTCAGAATAGGCCTCAGAAATTTTTCCTGGGATTCACTGAGGACAATTGGGGAAAAGGCATTCCTTTAGATAACATGGTCCCAAGTTCAGAAGCGCTTTATAGATTAAAACCTGTTCCTTGATCTCAGGAACAGAACAACTCTGGGAGTCAGTGAAAATAAAATTGACTTAGTTGTAGTCAGAATTTTTTACTTTTTTGTACTAACTTTCCAGATCATATTCAAGAGCAGAGTCTGGACAACTAACTCTCAGGGATACTTTTCTTGCAGTAAATAGGAGGCTAAGGTTTATGACCTTCCAATTGTAGGATTCTATTCTACAATTATCTTGCCTGTAGCAATTGATATGTGCATTTGTAAATGCAATTAGTTGTAGGCATTCCTTCTAAGCATGTGTGTTTGAAAACTGATTAATCATCCATATCTCTATAAAGTGTTTCATCAATTCAGTTGATGTTTCAATGGTGCATCAATGCTTCTACTACCAGTTAATGGATTACTGCTTTCAACACTGTTTATATATTTAATGAAAAATATGTTAAATGTGAAATTATGTATACTGTAATAAATACATCTAATGAATTTTCTGCAAAAGCCTTGCTGAGATAAACATACCCTTTTGAGAGCATTTGTATTCTAACAAGGATCCTCTACCTGCTACCATAATCTAGTTTGGTTTTGTCAGTTTTAACTGAAATTGCACACCTATATGAACCCTAATAATACCACAGGAAAATTATTCCAATTGTCAGGGACAGATACAATCTTGTAAACAAACCATATCCATATTTTAACATTTTTCCAATAATGGTATCTGTATTTTTATCATAATCATTTTTCAAAATGTTCACAGCATGTATTACTTTTCATCAGGTTTATTGCTGACATTTGTAGTTTTACTCTAACATATTTCCATAGAATACTCCCTCAGGCATTCCTCCACTTCAATAATTTCATCACTTTATTTTCTTTTGAATTATGTTCACTCTGCTGGTGGCTTCTTGTTTAGGCCATCCATCCACTTACAAAACAATGCTTCATTCCCTACAAAATGAATTTGCTTTTTTTCTGACTTTTTAGCCTTAACCATTCTTTCCTCTGACTACATTTTCCGCTGTTACCCTTTCTCTTTACACATGATACAGTTTCTTTCTTTCTTTCATTCTGCTTTTTGCAGATATATATAAGTTCAGTTTCTTTCATTTTACCATGCCACCAAACATATTCATCCTTCTCATTAGCTCCACATAATTATGGGGCACCCTGCTTCATTTTTTTTTCACTCCATTCCAGGTAGCTTTCATGTCTTCTTTCTTTATTGCCTGCTTTCCAGTCATTCTGACAGGAGACAAACCTATCTTCTAATACTTTTATACAAATATATAAAATTATATTGTTGTAACCACAGACTTAACATACAGAACTCCATCCCTGGAGTTTTCCTTTCACTTTTGTTTCTTCCAGTTCCTTCCTTTCCTTTATTTTTCATTTCCCTCCAAAATCCATTCTCAACACTGCAATAAAATTGTCTTCCACACATTTCCAAACCTCTGAACACTCTTGAATTCTTCATTAATTCTCTTGGTCATTCATCATAAACAATTTAACCAATAATGATTTTAGTTTTATATCTCCTCTTCCTATATGTACTTAAACACACAGTTATGTTTAGACTAGGTATTTGAAACTAAAGAGAAACTCATCAAATAGTCACCATTCATTGGAGGTCTTCAAATGGCCTGTTCGTATTTTCTGAATGCTATCATTTTGATCCTGCCCATCCATTCATGTCACTAGCAATATATTTTCCTCTGGAACACATTCACTCACAATGTTTCTCAGGTCTGGTTCTTCTATTATCACAATTCATTGCAGTATATCAGGCGAGTATCACCGACATACGGATTCCTGTTTTCATATGCTCCCATAACAATCTAGATGACAGTAATTCATATTTCCTAACACAGATTCTAACACTTTCCCCCTCATAATTACACAAACACCTTCATTTCCTAGCATGTATTTCTGAATGCCACTTCATTCAGATCTATTACATCTTTCCTTTTTTATTAGTTTCACAGATGCTCAACACATCTATTTTCATTTCTTTTCATTAATCAATGCTGTTTGCAATGTACTCTTTTATTCCAAGTTTTAATAATCTGTAAAGCTTAGTTATCACCACTTAAGTCCATAGATTTGATCTCTGCTCTCCTCATGGTTTTGATCAATCAGAACTTTCACATAATGCTCTTTACTATGATAGAAAAGCTACAAAGCAGGTTACCAAACTTTGTTGTATCCATGTCCTATGTAGTATTCTCTGATAACGGTATGGACAATACTAGTCAATGTGGTACATTTCAGCCAGTATGCCACAAGCACCTGAAGCCCAAATTTACCTTGAATATGTCATTCTGTGCATGCTTGGATATCTACTTTAGAAATTACCTTGTTTTCAATTAGTTTATTTATTCATATCTCACACACTGAATGGCTGAATGAATAAATAAATAAACTAGTTGAAAGTATTCATTGTGACTAGTGGTGGGATTCAGCCAGTTCGCACCACTTCGGAAAAACTGGTTGTTAACTTTTTGAGCAGTTTGGCAAACTAGTTGTTGGAAGAAATCATTAAGGCAGAGAACCGGTTGTTAAATTACTTGAATCCCACCACTGATTGTGACTATTGTAAGAAACAGTCATCTCATTTTTTTCTGGATACTATATGATTCATTAAAGGATCCGCTTTTACAAAAAAGATGCAAACTGATATACAGATGAAAGAAAGTTTGAAATTTCCCCCTTATAAATAGAATGTAAGTTAAATACAGAGATATTATCTTTCACAGAGAAACAAATATGTAAGAAAAATGTAACAGTAAGACTATTTGGGGAAGAAAGCTAGGGAACCTTTAGGCAGACATTCTAAATTACCTCCATCAGAACTGTACAAAACATTTAGCTGTGCTAAATAAAAATGATTCCTATTGTGCCCCTGTAACAGAATACCTAATCAATTGTTCAGCAAAGGCTTTTTGAGCAAGTTGAAAGATCAGATAAATTACTGTTGATTGAAATAATTACATTCAATGTTCTAATTTCTGACATGCCTTGTGGAGAAAAAAAATGTTTCCCAAGACAACTACAAATTTATGGTTCACAGTACAAATAAACAAATTGCAAATGCATGTTATAGCAATATGTTAAAAAGGTTATCTATTTCTTATACACCTTAGATAGAACTTTGTTACAACAATGTCATCTTATTTCTACTATTAAGATTTACCAGGATAAAATACATATTGAAGAAATTAATGTATTTTCATGCTATGTAACTCTTTCTAACCTTATGTCTCATGCCTTATTTATTCACTATTAAGTAATTCTTAAAGAAAAAATAGATAGTATTAAATCTATGAAAAAAAGAATTATTGTTATCATTGTACTATTTGGCAATTTAACAGAGTATTCAATTAATTGAATAGCATGACAAATTTATTTAGTCCTTAGGTTACAATGGCAATTGGGACCAGAATTTCTGTTATAAGCAATGTTACAACTATAAAGCACAATGTTACATGACTACATTGCTTAGTGATGGCAATCACAGCAGTCCCCATTGCCACCGTAATCCCAGAACGGTGTGGATTGTTAAACAGAAAGAGGCAGGAGTCCCATACAAGAAGTGTGGGTGGGTGGGTGGGGTGTTCAGGCGCTATGAGGGTGGGTCTGCAGGCAAGTGTGCATTACAGTGCAGGCAGGTAGGGGTTGCAATAGAGCCGTGATGGCGAACCTATGGCACGGGTGCCACAGGTCGCACGTGGAGCCATATCGGTGGGCATGCGAGCTCAGTTCTGGCACACATGTGTGCGCCAGCCAGCTGATTTTTGGGCCTTCTGGGCCCACCAGAGGTCAGGAAACACACTGTTTCCGGCCTCCGGAGGGCTTCTGGGGGGGATGGGAAGGCCGTTTTTGCCCTCCCCAAGCTCCTAGAAAGGCTCTGGAGCCTGGGGAGAGCAAAAAATGGGCCTACTGGGCCCACCGTACCATCACGTGCCAAAAGTGGGAGGAGCATGAGGGGGCATAGAATTATGGATGTGGGCACACGTGCGTGTGACCCCACCACGCTCCCCCCATTTTCGGCACGTGATGGCAAAAAGGTTAGCCATCACTGCAATAGAGTATGAAATCCCTCAGGAGAAACAGCAGCAGGACTGGAGCCTCCTGCTGGCTTCCTCATGGACTTTGCTTGTGCGAAGCCAACAGGAAAAGTCTCAAATGGGACTCATGAGCCCGGAAGATGCTATAACTGTTACAAGTGTAAGCCAGTTGCCAAGTGGCTGAATCACAATCACATGACCGAAAGTGTGCTGAAATGGTCAGAATTTTTAGGACTGGTTATTAATTCTCCTTGTTCAGTACTGTTGCAACTTTGAACAGTCAACGAGTAGACTATTGATATATGATACTTTGCCATATATGTCTATGCTTCCTACAAACTCTGTTAAGTTTCTATTGAAATTTATAAAAATTGGCATTCCACTTATTACTTGAATTCTTTTAAATCTACAAATAATTATTTCAGTGAAACATTTTTCATCTGTTCTTGTAAACATATCAGATTTTTCATGTGTTCTTGTAAATATATTAGCTCAAAGAAAAATTAGCAAAATTACTGGAAGAAATAAATTTTGTAAACATTTATATTACTTCAACATTGTTATATTTACTTAGCAGCATTTTTAGGTAAATATCCTTATGTTATTTCAAAGAGATAGGTAAGATATTAAGAAATTGTACATGGTAAGGAGAAACTCCTACAATTTATTTATCTAAATTAAACAGTTACATGATGATGAGTTTTAATCTTCCTGATTTGCAGCTTTATCACTGGCATATATTTTGACTTCCTTCTCTCTATGGGATACAAGCAATCAGGTAACACGCCTCTGTTAGTACAAGTAGCAAGTTATTATGTAATTCCTCAGGAATTCTGGGAAAGGTCTGGGAAAGACCTACAACAAAGGAGGTCTGGAAGTCATTTGGTTAGAGTCAGTGGTGTTGGTTTTTTCTAAATTATTTTTGTTCCCCTCCTCCCCGCTTCTCCACTTCTGTTTCTCTTTCCCCTTCTCTCTTATAGCAATTTTTAAAACGTACAATTTTTTTCTACTTAATTTTAATTGCACACTAAGATCACTGAATCAGTGATTGCACACTTTCCCCAAAGGCCAGGATGTAATGATTGTTTGAATTTTATCGTCAAGGGCAGAAATAATTGTATAAAAGCTGGATCAGTAAGTAGAGCAAACAACATTCATTCTGTTCCTGCTTGTTGCTAGGCAACACCCTCTCCAGTTCCGTTTGGAGTGATCAATGAGTTCAACAAATGAAGAGAAATTAATGACGCAGGTTAGAGACCCTGCCTGCAGCTTCATTGCCATAGTGACCACCCAGCTCAGTTTCAGACACTGAATGCCTTGCTCTATTTTGAACCTGCATATTTGAGGGGGGAAAGGACCCAATACATAGAAAATACCAATTTGATTTTCTGTTTCCATCTGTATATGTAAGGCACAATCAGCCTTTTGACTTCTCACTAGTGAGCTACAGGTGCCACATTTCAACAATTTCATCAATATGATTGTGTTAACTATGGATCCTGGTTGATAAACAGGGTTGGTCACACATTTGTCCTATCAAATAAGGCACCCACTGGCTAGATCAGGGCAGGAAATTAAGCACTTAGATATATTTCGTTTCAAGCTCAATATATAAAGAAGTTCTTCAGTTCATACAAAATGAACTATTATCTTTCCTTTTTTTAAAGTATTTTATGAATGAAATGTTTTCTGTTCAGCCTTTCAAGTGTGACAAAGTGTTTTAGGTGTCCAAGACTACAATTCCACAACGGCTAGGGGATTGAGGAGTATAAGTATTATAGTCCAATATCCCTGGCAGGACAATTGGGTGGATACAGCTGTATTATTGTACTATGTCAATCTGTGCTCAGAATGAAAAATGGCTGTGAAAAATTTGTACTTTAAACATGTTACAATCTTAGGGTTTCCAGTGGGACTTTTGGAGGGAAAGATGATTTAGAATAAAGGAAAGTAAAGGAGCACAAAATTATTTGGGTGCCTTAACCATTACAACAAACTGGTTCTCTTTAATGGAAGATTTTGTAAATTACCCTCTGCTGAATTAATTGAATTGAAACTGACAAATTTTAATCTTGCAGAAGAATGCCTACCGAGGATAGGGGGTTCCTTTCTCTTGGGACCCTTGGGGTGAGATGCTTCCATCAATGGAATTTCCACGGTGGCAGCCCAGAAAGGCTCGTCTTGGTGGAACGGAGTCTGATTCTGTTGATTCACACACTATCTGCACGCCAGGAAGAAACAAGGTTAAAATGCAGATTGTGTAGATGCACCAGGGAATCAATACTGTTGTGACTACTAATTCAAGCAAGAAAACCCCCAGATATTGTCTTGAAAGTTTCTGTAAGTTAGGATGGAAGAAAAATTGCATTTCCCAGTCTTAGAAATAAATTGAAATTATTTTTAGAGCTTCTGGAATGAAAACAAATGGACATGATGAGACATGGAAAGAAAATAATATGTAGGTACTGTACATAAATAAATAAAGTTTATTGTCATTGTACGTGTATACGCAGTATACAACGAAATTCACATAACACCCACAGACCACACCCAACTCACATGGCAATCCCCAGACACACCCCCACCCACCAAAAATTCCCCACCCCTAAAACCATCCCAAGCATCCACACTGGGATGATTACATCACCATCACGTCCAACAGCAGGTAAAGGCTCATACAATTTGTTGTATTTTGAATTGTTATAATTATTATATGTCACTTAAAGAACAAAACCATCAAAAGAATGCCATTTTTAAATAAAATATGCACACACTTACTCATTTTTTGGGGGGAGGGACATATTGTAAACATGTCATACAATGGTTGTTGCAGAAGGACAACCTACTCACAAAGAGGCAGCAGGCATGACCAGTCACCAATACTTACAGGAAGGCCAGGTATGAAGCTTTCCCCATGTCATCCCCTCCACCCGCATAAGATGTTTCCTAATAGTCCAGGTTAGCTTGTTCCTTTTTTCTGGCTAGGTGGGGATGCTTGCAGGCCGCACAATGGGGTGCAGTCAATCATTCTTTTATTGCTAAACATTCTTATTTTCTAAGAATGCTTGAAATGATGGCATTGATGGCTACTGTAGCATTGCAGCATTCCAGCTTCCCATTTATTTATCTGTTTTAATGTCAGATACAGAGCCTGGAAGCCTCAAAGGAATTGCTGCAGGGACCCTGGTGCATATGAGTGCCAAATTTCCTACTGCTATGACAGCAAGGCATTCTGTGCTATAAGCCCTTCATCTGCACTCTGAGATAATATAGATAAATCTGCACTCTAGATAAAAAATTGCCATCCTAGGTGCAACAAAACACAAGCGGTAAAACAAAAATAAAACAAATACTCAATGCCCTAGAAACCTTCAGGCACTGATTGAAATAGTTTATGGGCTCTTCAGCACCTCAACTTAAAAGGCACCTCAACATGAATTATGTGCAATTTTCCCTAAATCTTCAGTTCTTGGTAGCAGGAGGACTGACTTGCTTAATCTATTTCACATTGCCTGGTATCAGGAAGTCCTTTCAGTGAGCCAGGAGCAAAAGGTGGCTCATGGAGAAAGCCAAGGAACCAATCAGATGGTCTATATACACAAATGACCCCCCTTTTGATAGATATTGCTGTTCCAATTTCAATAAATATTTATACAGGGACATTTTATTGAATTTTCTGCCAATGGCTACAATAGAACTACTGTTTTAAATGTATACTTAATCACAAGCCCAGGTGGCAACTTCTGTTTGGAAGCATTTTTCTGTCTGCTTACTCTGCTCCCACCATTGATTCCTATTACTCTCCCCAAAACAATATAGCCTCAGTGATTACCTCTGTATGCCCAGTATCCAAATTAGGTGATTCACATGTAAGACCCTGGTTTTTGATTGGAGAACTCCTCTTTGCTGGCAAATTCAACAATTAGTTAGTACAGAAGCTTCATGTATCAAGCTTTAGCAATTCTGACAGCAGACTATACTTTAAATGACCCACTCTTCTTAATCATATATAAGTAACTAGCTATCCTCTTTAATCAATACAGAACTATATATCAGGGAATTGAGAATTACAGATTCTAAATCTAATTGCATCTTATTGTAAATATTGGGCAGATAGTATTGCGGGTGAGATCAGAATTAAAATTGTTAGGTGCAATTCTCAGCTTCTTAAAGATCTATAAGAAGTGATTTATGGTAACTTGGATTTTTTAGGAGAGGAGTTGTTAGATATAAGTTCTGGGCCACATTAGTATTACCATAAAAGATAAAAATTGGTTCACTGCATATGACATTTGCCTTTGTTTTTTGGGTGAAGTTAGGCAACATCTTTATTATGATTATAAATTACATTACATCATTAATACTGTACTTAAGATGCTGGGACATAATCTTTGACAGCGGCTGATAGCCTCCTGATATTTCCCATTTTTGGTCCTTCATATATTTCTCTATCATTGGGCTAAATGAGACAGCTACTTTGGATGGAAGAGATTGCAGCATGTAAGTGATTGGCAGAACTTGTGCTCCTCATCTTGCCCCCTGTCCTTTAAGCTCACTTGCTACCTACCTACCCATGCAATGGATTTGAAGAAAAACCCATTGCTTACATGAAATGTGGGGCCCCTTTCTGATTCATTTTCAACATTAAATAGCTAACTAAGACAGTATTTATTTCTGGAAGTTCATGGAGTAGCCAGGCCAGAGAGCTCCATGTTACTGCTAAAATCAATGAATTATAGAATACAGTTATTCCACTGTACCATTAAGTCAAATGAATTCACATACAGTATCAAACTCTGCCAAGGTTCTTAACAAAGCTATATTTATGCCATCGGTATGAGTACATTAAAAATGTAAAACATGCCCCCTGTCAAATTCTAGGAATGGGAACATATCTAATAATTTAGTACTTTAGTCTCATATAACCCTCAGAATGTGATTCAAGGTTAGATTTTAAAGGGCACCTATATTTTAAAATCTCACAAGTTTATCCTCTAGTTGCAATCCACCTCTATGATTAGATTTATTCTTAAAAAACCCAAGGAGATAGTTTTCTCAACAATTTTTCCTTCTTTCTTGTTACCAGGAAAAGATATATTAAAAATGGAGAAGCAGAATAGCTTGATTATTAGTGCTAGGAATTCTGTTTGTAAAAACAGTTCAGGCAGTAGAAAGCCTCTCTTCACTGCCATCCTTTCAAAAAAAAGCATGCAGATAATACTGTAAATCTATACTGATCCAACGGTCATAATAACTATAGCGTGAATATAGATGGAAAAGAACATGTTTTAGTGTGCGCTCATATATACATGCACAAACACATGCAAACACACAAACCTGTGATTATATTCCTGATGGGTTTAACAAGTGCAGTAAAGGCAGTGACTTCTGGCTGTCTATGTTCCCACATTGGCTGCCAAATGACAAGACCACTGGCAAGACGAAAGGTCAGATCAGATTCCTAAAAATAAGAATTCAGCAAATTATTGAATTAGTCTAAGGAAAAAGGATATATGTGTAAAACTTTCCAATTCTAAAGCTGGTTAATTTTTTTCCCACATATATGCTATTTATGGTGCCAAATTAGCACTCAGATAAAGTGCTAATCTGACCTTAGCAAAAGACCAGGTTAGCTAGTCTTTTAATTAGATAATCTAACTAAAATTACTGTAATTAATTAAAATTTAAGCAAAAATTACCGTGAACATTAAGCTGAAGCAAGATTACTCCACCATCTCTCCCTCCTCTACTTTAGTTACATTGTCCAGTAAAAAAAAAATCTGTGGATCCTGTAATGCTCATATTTTGGCAAAGTCTTTTCAGTACAGGCAATATATCCCCTGGAAGGCAATACTTTTTTTGATTAAAAATGAAAGGAGGTGTGGGACTACTATTGCCACTAGAGTTTCATGGAATTAGTGTTCATCTCAGTCTTTTTTGCCCTTTTTAATCTCCTGTACAGCTCTAATGAAGGAGAAGAAGCCAGAACAATAACAGAGATAGACTAGCTATTAAAGACCCACTTTGGTGAACCTCTTTAGGACTCAAAAAAGACAGAGAAGTTTAGAAGTCTTTATTTCAGCCTCAGTGTGTTTGGAACTAAAACAAATTACTTAAGGTGTACGGTAATCGCTGGATCAATTAATTGCATGTGGGAGTTTATGGACATCCTGGCACTGCTAATTGTGTCATGTGAACACGGCCGTGTTGCGTAACCTTCACCCTCCAAACCAGAAACAGAAAATATGATCAGAAGCACTAAGGGTATTTTGTCACTTTAAATGCCTCAACTATGACTAAGGCTCAGTAGGAAAAAGAATGAGTCATCTTTAGAAGAAAAACAGAACAATTCATGGCCTTTTTAATAATCCTCAGCATGCTTTGAAGACTTGAATTTAAGCTTTCCAGTCTCCATATGAGTAGTATGAATGAGCCCAAGGAGAAGTAAACAGGGTCTTGTATGAAGATGATGACTAGTTTGGATAATACAGAAGGAGCAATAGTAGTCACAACTCAGTTATAGAGATAATGCAAGAATATCAAGGCACTATTTCTGGAAAACAAGATCATATGTCCATATTTTTGTCCCAAAGATGCTTTTACAAGAGGCAACTGGACTTTCTTGTTTTCTTTAAAGACGTTTTACTCAAGAAGCTTCTTCAGCTCTGACTGGATGGTGGGGAATGGAAGGATTTATATTCCCTGTAGAAATCTGTCATTTGTATTTTTTTAGAGAGATGTTGAGGCCACTTGGAGGTTTGTCAGTGTCCTCAGGGTCACAAATGGGTGTGGCACCTTCTTGGAACTGCTGAAAGAACTGTGTTGTGGAGCTGTGTTTTCTGCAGGATGTTTTCTGCCCTGTGTACCTTCACTGTGACTTCAGCTTGAGAAGGAGACAACATAGACTCAGCCCCAACAGCCTGTGAACACACTGTGTTCACTGTGAACACACTGTGTTCACTGTGAACACAGGCACAGGCTCTTGGGAATGAATCTGTGTTGTCTCCTTCTCAAACTGAAGTCACAGTGAAGGGACACAGGGCAGAAAACATCCTACAGAAAACACAGCTCCTTTCAGCAGTTCCAAGAAAGTTCCACACCCATTTGCACTACTCAAGTGACCTTAAGGACATAGGCAAAGCGCCACAGCTTCAATGACTCTCTAAAAATATACAATCTTTTTCTAAAGATATTCTATTTATGGCAGGCAAAAAATCTGGATCCTGGATGAGTTTGAAGCCAGATGGTTGATTCTTAGCACTAAAGGGGAAAAAAGTCTTGCAATCACCTCACACTCTTTCATATATAAATCAAATAAATAAATAAATTCCCTAATAAATGCAACATAGATGGAGATATGATAGTAGAAAAAAATCAGACCAAGAGTTTCTTGTATCCACATATTACTTCCATCAAACACCAGATGTGCTAAGTAGTAGTTGTTACTTATGATAGCCAAATACTCCATCTCCTTTACAGCCTTTACAGCAGGGGTGAAATGCTCCCGGATCGGACCAGATTGCCCAATCCGGTAGCAATTTTTCCCTGTGGTTTGGCAATCCGGTAGCGATTGTCGCCTAGGTGTCATTACTTCCTGGTTTTAATGGAAGTGTGCACTTCTGAACCGGTTAGGAAGGTAAGTAGATTTCACCCCTGCCTTACAACCATTTTAGGCACTTACTTTAATCCTATGAACCAGAGGAGCAAACAAGAACACAAAAAGCTCAACAGTGGCCATTGAATTCTGAAAGAACTTCCTTCTGCTATTCTCTTCTTCTTCATTGGTACTGTCACATCTTGATTGCCCTGGAGATCCTTGGTTTTCAATCTGGTGGATAAAGGCACTGCTGCTTCCTCTCCAGCTTGACCCTCTGTCTCCTGATCCTCCAAAGTGGTCATGGCTGCAGTCTTGAGGTGCTTCTAGCAACATCCAATGTAGAGTGTGAAGGAGTTTTGTCTCAGCAACACCAAGTTTGTCCTGATGTCCTAGATGAAAAAAGATTGTGAGGACCATGATTAAATGGTGCATCTTGAAAAGAAGCTCTGCTCAACTTGTTTATTATAATACCAAGCACATGCTACTGTACAAAACCAGCAGTCAACTAAATGAATCTCCTTATTTGTTGCCCATGTCGATCATCTAAAAAGACACTGTACTTGGCTATTACATTTTATCTGACAGGGTAATACATGAACTATTCTACTTTAAATCATTCCTAAAGCTATTTCTAAAACATAAACATCTCAATTTTTTCTACCCTGTTTCCCCCAAAATAAGGCATCCCCTGATAATAAGCCCAATTGGGCTTTTGAGCGCATGGCAATTAGGCCAAGCGCTTATTTCAGGGTTCAAAAAAAATATAAGACAGGGTCTTATTTTCAGGGAAACATGGTATGCTCTAATAAACCCAGTTAATATTTCAGAAGGTATCATCTAAAAAATGTTTCTTGGACTTTATCTTGTATTTATATTGCATTGTATTGAAAGATAGATAAGACGTGTGTTTTTCTATTGAAAACATGTTTTTAATTATATTTTGTAAAAATATAAGCAATTATCGGTTTCCTGAGGACTTTTACTGCTGACAATATTTTTAGTGTTATCATGTAGGTTTTAAAATCCAGCTGTCTTTCTATCACATTTTTGTGATTGACTGTATCCTTCCATGGTCCACCAAGCCGCTCCCTGTGACAAGGCTCTCCATGATCAAACCCTTTAAAATACCATTCTTCTCCTTTCATCATTGTAATCCCTTTCCTTTAGCTAATCTTGCCCTCACAGTTTACTGTGACATAATTTGCACAAAAGCAAATGTGCATGAAAACACACCTCCCTCTCTCCCTCCCTCCCTTTTTCTAATGGAACTGAAATGCAAATCATAAATCTTTAATCTGAACTGTTATTTAGTCCATTTTAATAATAATTGATAAGATACAGTAATGTCTAACCACAGTTGTTTTTAAAATCTCAGATGTGCACTGACCTAACTTGTTCCGGTTGGAAAGCAGAGTGGCTGTGCAGTGAAGGACATGTGGTAAGGCAGCTTGAACCAATTCCCAGCGTGAAATGCTCTGGATGGCTTCAGAAAGAGCTGGTGAAAGGCCGTGCAGCTTGTTTTCAACCAAAACTCTTTCAAAGGACTAAAATGAAATGAGAGGAGAAAAAAACGTTTAGTTTAGGTTTTTGAAACTTTTACTATATTCTCTTTTTTATGCACTTTGCTGCTGTTGGTGAAACATAAACTTACTAAAAGAAGGCAGATCTTTCATGTAACATTTTGCCTTGCTGTTTTTTGTAGCAAATATAAGCAAAGAATAGACTGGGTGCATTTATGTTGTAAATTTCATGTAGGTGTATCAGAGAACTGGTTGGATCATGATTTTTTGGAGCCATGGCTCTATGTGTAAAATGGTACATATGTTTATTATCCATGCTTGAGTGCTTGTCTTATAATCACAGCAATGATGCTTGCTCAATTTTTGTCTTATGCTAGCATTCATGACTTTATTGTTCGTTCAAGGATATTCCTAAAGGATAAGGTCTTTACTAAACAGGAAAAAATTTAATGATGGCATTGCTACCCTGATGACACAAATTAATCTGGTGCTGCTTTTCCCTTCAAATGAACTGATAATCCTAAAGAGTCTCGTGTTTTACCATACACAAATATGTAGCTTGGGCCATTTCCCCCAATAAATCAGAATAACAGAAGGGTTATTGGAAGGGACCTTGGAGCTCTTCTAATCCAAGGCCCTGCTCAGTATTAACAAGAAATCTAGCTCTCAAAATGAAGCTTAACAATGCTGGGAAACTATTGGAGAAGCAGCATTGTTGAAAATTGTAACTTTCCAATAAATATGATTTGTAACACACTTAGTATATCTTTGATTTTATTCAGTTTGATCAAATTGTCAAGTGAAAAACAGACATGAGCTGGTATATTCAAGGAACCAGTAGTCAGCTTCTAATTTGTTGTTAATTCCCATCCAACAAATTTGATAATTTTTCAAAAATAGCTAGATATTTATCTTACTTTAAAAATGATAGATGAGGAATCTGATAAAATGGTCTAAGACAGTCAAGTAAACTGGAACAGTTATGAGTTCTCCAATATAGAATACTATAGAGGCAAAAAAACTTAATATGAACTAGCAAAATGATGTAGATGCAAAAAAGAACATTTTTTTTAAAAAAATATATAATTTCCAGGTCATAGGAAGTAATAGTTCCATTTGAACCCTCAACATCGAGAATTGTATTCAGTTCTGGACACCATATTTTAAAAAGGATTCAAAGAAACTTGATCAGGTTAAAAAAATATAACTAATATGATCAGGGAACTAGAACATCCTACAAACAGTGATAGAAGGGTAAATATGTTTCCTCAGAAAAAAGATTACTGAAAATAACAACAACAGCAACAATATAGGGAGGGGTTATTGATAGCATTCTTCAAATACCAGAAACGTTATCACCCATAATAAAATCAAACTCTGTTCTCTCTTATTCAGCATGAAGAATCAATGTATGTAGAAAGAGATTTAAATTACAGGATGGCAAATTCTGATTGAATGATGGGGTAAAATCCTGTTTAGTTTAACATCAGAACCATTAACTCAGAAAATAGTGGGCTCCCCTTGAATAAATGTGTTCCCAATTAGTGCATGTTGGATTCAGTGCATGAATAACAAAATAACAGAGTTGGTAGGGAACGTGAGGTCTTCTAGTCCACCCCCCTCCTCAAGCAGGTGACTTTACCATTCCAGACAAGTAGTTATCCAGTCTCTTCTTAAAAACCTCCAGTGATCAAGTACCCACAACTTTTGAAGGCAAGCCATAGAAGTGATGACTACCTCAAGGGTAGGAGGAATGTCTACTGCAAGAGAGTACCTTTTTATCTACTTGTTAGCATTGAGCAGAAACAGATAATTGTATGTTTTAGTAACATAGAAACTGCAAGCCATCAATCTTCTACTGTACATTTTTTTCAGAAAATCTCTTAGCAATGGCTTGGACATTAAATATATCATTTTAGATCTCTATTCCCATCTTAAGAAAATAATGACAGAAAAACAATTGATGATTTAGCGAACTACAATTTTTCTAAGGCAAAGGCAAGACTATTTCATATTTTTATAAAGTTCCATCCACAATCCTTTAAAGCTTTGATTAAACATCTTTTGTTTAAGTCGATCTGAGGACTGCAACCCTGATTACACTGCCCTTGGTCTACTGCCCCTCTCCTTGCAACTGGCACAGTATTCTGAACAGTATTCTGTCTTGTTGGGGAAGTGCAATTGACCTTTAAATGATATAATTATAGTGACAAATATGAGAAATAGAAAAGGGATATTCTAAAAATAGTGCAACATCACATATTTCAGTGACTTTAGCAGGGCAACTCACAAAAATACACAGGATATATTCAGTTTTTTTTAAAAAAAATCCCTGATGTAATCCTCATTGGTTATTGTTATGTCACTCTGACCTTGGAAAAATTATAAGAACAGTCCTGGAAAATAGGGCAGATCAACCTGACCAACCCTGAATGGGCTTAATATATACAGCTGGTAGCTCAAGCAATAAATGTTTCATTTGTACTAAAAAAAAAAGCCCCACTTGATATGATAGTCATGTCCATGACAAAGTTTATAAGCAGCAACTTTCTCTCTGCTGGTGCAGCAGCAGTTGAGATCAGGATATATGCTCAAACTATGAGATGATAAAATAGGAGAAAGCTATACTAATCAGAAAAAATATAAGAATATATATGGAAAAACGACTCCTATAATGTTCTGCATTTGTTGAAAACTAACAGTACTCATCAAGCTCTAAATTTTTATTCTGCCTTCTTCTCTAGATCAGGAGCCATCTTGGTTGTGGATCATAACTTATTTTCCTGAGTAGCTAGCTGGTAATCTTCTAGTAATTTGTTGACCTCATCAGGAAAGGCATCTTTTGGCTCAATTTAAAAATTGTTTTCAAGAATTTGAGGACTTAAACCCCACCACCATCCCCCATTGGTTCAATATCAAGCCACCAAAATTTGCAATAACCAAATTTCATCATCCGAAAAACCATCATGAACTTTGCTTCCCCTTGTGCAGCACCTCTACGCACATACACCTGACTTTTTATAAAGCTATTATTCTATGTGTTTTTCATTCTCTGGTTGTCTTGTGTTCACTTCTTGGTATTGTTTTGGGGTGGGCTACCTTCAATTCTTTTGATTGTTTCTTCTGGTACATCACCCAGAATATTCAGGTTAAGATGGGTTACAAACATTGCAAACAAACCAACCAACCAATCAATCAATCAATTTCTGTGTACTCCCTGGGATATAAATTTTAGCAAGGAGCATATTCAAAGTCTTTGACACAGTGATGCTTTTTTGCAGGGTAACTATCTAAGTCTACATTCTAGTATTGAGCAAATTTTCTGTAGAGAATCGCAGAGATCACCATGGGAATGAAGGAAGTGGTTAGCAAAACATGACTTAAGGCTGAGAAAATGTGAGAATATTAGAAAGAAACATAATTTGGTTCTGTCTTAACTCTCTCTAGTATAAGAAGGAGGAAAGGAAACACACAATTGAGTTTTTCAAGATTTTATTATTATAACCTTTACCAATAAAGTAGAATTCTAGTATTTCTTATGAAGTCTGTTTCCTGACTTGGCCTATCTCAAAGGGACAACAATTTGAAAACAACTAGACAGTCATGTTTTATGTCTCACCCAAACATAGCATGTCTCTGCTATTCATTGAAGTACCCCTCCTCCTTTTTTAAAGAGCATACTGGTTTAAGAATCATCTTAGTTTAATAAATTAACTTCATCATTTTTCAGGCTACACAGCCCTGTTAAATATGTGTTCTGAAGCAGATCTGATCAGATACCTCAGACCAATCAATCTTAACAACTAGGAATAAATACCATTTTTCTCTGCCTCCTACTCTTAGGTTTCTATAATTGCAGAGGAGTTTCATTGAATTCTTGTTGAAGTTTTCTCTAGTGAGATCTTTGTTAAAACCCTATGGACACTAGCTTGTTAAAATTTTATGAGATGTGGAAGCCTGGCTTCTTGCTCAGAGATTTTTCTTTTTAATTGGAAGATTTGCTCTGTCCTCCTTCCCTTAGTCCCCAGCCCTAGTTCTCTTGTCAATTGGCCAGCCATTGCCTTCACATCTCCTCCTCCATAACTTTTTTCAGTTAGTACCTGAAACTGTCTCCCATTTCACTGGGATAAAGACACCCAAGAAGTGGATGACAGATGTTTCTGGTTCCAAATTTGGAAATAGAAATGAAATAAGAGTTATACCCAGTAACTGGACAGTGAGTTCTTGTCCAAAGGAACTAAATTCTTCAAATTATTCCCAGATGTTTTGTTCTTGGCTAAATTATAGTAGATGAATTGTAATTTAGTAAATCCCGGGGGGGAGGGGGGAACTTGATTCTAAATATGACAATATCCAAAAACTAAATAAACATGGAGAAACTGTGTTACTAGATTGTTCAAAGAACAATAATATAAGAGACCACCAAAATCTTAAGAGGAAAATGTTTATATGATTTTTTGTTTTTAAAAAAATCAACAAAAACCCAGTATTGATTTTGCCTGGCTTTTCTTACAATTTACATGTTATTCTGAAATTTGCAAATTATTCACAATATATCAAAAAAAAAATTCTACTCCTATATATTTAAACACAATTTAGCCCAAATATGCTTTTTAGTCCAATATTTCCAAATATATGTTTATTTTTATGAAACTGTCTACAACTTTTACTAGTGTATGATAAATAGTTTTGAGAAATTAGAAAAAGGGAGAATATGAGGAGCAAAATAATGAATCTACTTATTCTCTTAGAGGCTACCAATTAAATGAAAATAATCAAATGAATGTTTGAAAGAGATGGATCATATTTTTAAAGGAAACATTTATACATTAACCAGTTAATACAAGATATTAAATTGGCTTCAAAAATGAGTGCATTCAAGAGCAAGATTTCATTGTACATCTCACACTAAACAATAAACTGCTTATAAAACTATGAAGAATACAACAAATTTTTTCTTCGTTACAATCCACTCTATAGCCCATATTGTCCTATTTCAAGCCTATTGAATCTTGTTCAATTCTATTTCCATTCTTGTAAAATCTTAAACATAATCTTGTCTTGCTGAGAGTATATGTAGTTCATTATCTATTATTTTCAATCCTTTGTAAAAGAAAGTTAAGTCTTGGTAAAATATTCATTTTGATAGCAGCAATAAGCATGACGTTTAATTTCAGTTTATGTTTTTGAATTGCTAGTTTAACTTCTGAAATTTTATTTTCTCAATATATTTTCATTGCCAATAATTCTATGGTTAGTAAAAAATAAAGAAAGAGATGGTGCATCTTTAGTTTTTCCCCTTTGGCATGGCACATTGTTCAAATAAAAATATTTTTTTAAAAAAATTAATAAAAATATTTTATAATGTCTTAGTCAGCATTTTTCCATTTAAAAATGCTTTGTAGCCATTTAAAAAGTTAGTGCCACAACTCATCTTTTTTAAAACTTCAAACATAAAAGACTTTTCTAGATTGTCAAAACCTTTTTCTGTCTCCAAAAAGATCCTAGCCATTGTTTGATGGTTTAGATTCGTGTTGTCAATAACATTCAATATATGTCTAATGTAGTCTCTCATATATTTATTTGAGACAAACCTGATCAGGTTTATTATATATGTATTCTTCCTGAAAGTATCACTTGTGAAAAAACTTAAATTTACATTTAGTAAAAAGTACACCATTCAAAGGGGAAACCATGGATCTAGCCTGCCTCAATCAAACATTTAACTATCAGTAGTGAAACGAGTAGTATGTTTGACCCCTTGAGTTGAACATAGCTTCCTGAGTTTCATGTTAGAAGCAAGCAATTCATGCACATCAGTAAATCAAGAACATCAAAAATCACATACCACACAAGAAGCTTCATATTGCTTTCCCAATTTGGGCCTCAAAAATGCACTGAAAAAAGACATAGATGTTGTTAAAACAGGATTTTAGGTATAGTATATTATTAAATATTTTTATTCATTGGCACAATTGTTTAGTTTATATAAGTGTATGTGTGTGTTTAAATCGATAGACGACCTGTTAGAAATATATAGTGTCATTTCAAATTAGCAACAGCAATAACATTCAGGCTTATATACCATTCACTTTTTACAGCACTCTCTAAGTGGTTTACAGAGTCAGCATATTGCTCCCAATAATCTGGGTCCTCATTTTACCAACCTTGGGAAGATGGAAGCCTGAGTCAACCTTGAGACTGTCAGGATTGAACTCCAGTCTGCTGGCAGAATTAGCTAGCAATACTGCATTCTAATCACTGTGCCACCAGGGGTCTTGAAATCCCATACTATAAAGCTAGCAAGTATCTCCATGTGGCTGCTATGGAGAACATTTTCCAAGAAACAATTCTTATAACAAGCAAATGTACACCATAAGTGCAGAACCTGATATGTAAGCTCCAGCACACATTTTGAATAAAGTTTAGGATCTCAGAGAGGGAAACTTAGCTGCTAAATGGATGGTTTAACTATAGCACAGGGTTAAGGAAGGCATCATTTTACCACTTAAAAATCCTCAGGCACCCAGCCAAAATAAAGCCAATATTTTTGATAGAGGGATTGAACAACACAAAATATTTATACCTATTTAGGCCCGTTAACCACTTCCTCCTAAAGCTAAATATTTATGTTATAATCAGTCCAAATTATAATGGCATCACTAGTTATATCTCTCTGTGCCCTTGAAAGTGAAAAGCAATTTTTTTCTACCTTGCCCACAAGGAAGTTGCACACCCCTGCCCTATCCCATTTTTTGCACATGATATATATCCTGAGAGATATGGGTTGGAATTGCAGCTAAAGAAAAAAAAATCTTATTCAGTAAGAGGTATTATTTGAGTCCTTGGGTTCTCCAGGTTATATATGAGCAGGAACCAGTAACATTAATAGATCTGCAACAAGTGATGCGATTGGACAGTAGAGCCCCAGATTTTCTAGCCTGCAGACACAGTGGAGTTTTTGAGCATGTGTTGTGCATGCTCAAGTAAGCTGGTTGGCATAAGATGGTGCTTGCCCATTCCCAAAATGGTTGTCATGACAAATGTGGCCAGTCACAAAACTGTCAAGGCAAACTGGTAAGGTTGTTCATTGTCAGGACCCCAAGATACTCAGTACCAGGGCTGCAAGAGCCCTCAAAAATGTCAGCAGCAGGAAGTGAATATTCATCCAGCTATCTATCTAAGATGTTTATCATATGCCTTAAAAAAAAGAATGGCCTGAATTGAGTTAATTTGTGTAATACTTACTTTTCATCATATAAGAAATAATCTAGTACTCCACCAACATTGGAAAATGATGATGAACATCTGAATCAAGTCTGATGGAGGAAGGGGAATGATAAAGCTAGATGGTACCAAAAGTATGAACTTATCCACCCTCCATTAACACAATGCCATTGTGTCCCCATCCCTACTAATCATGACACAAAGAAATGGTCAGTCCACAGGCCACGGTTTGAAAAGGTGTAGCCTGTAATTATGGAAGAGGTGAGCCATGATATCTTTAATTCAACCTTATTATCTTCTATGATATATACCATAACTAATCTTATCTTACTAAAGTAATTGTCAGCAAGAATGAGCTGAGCATTCTGTTTCGAAAGATAAAGTGCTTGTTATATAGTGACTTTTATCAATGAAATCCTTTAAATTGTACATACATAATCATTATCATAAATATTAGGTGAATCAAATAAATCTTTTATTGAACTGCATTTATGTCAGTTAGAAGAGACTAGGAAGTCACATCCCTAAGATTTGTTAGAATTACCTGTTAGAATTCATTCTTGCCATTGTTAATGTTTATTATAGGTAAATATAGTTTTTTAATGAGTTGGGGGTGAGTTTCCATAGGTTGTTAAAGTTCAATTTTATCTGGAAAGAAGGGATGTTCATAGATAGACAATGCATGTATACAGACAGTTAAAACTAATAGAAAAAGATGATTTATTCTTTTGCTGAACCATTTTAGTAATGGTTACTGTATGACTTTTCTCAACCCTTGTGAAGATGGGTAACTGAAGCTGCAATTCCAAGCACACCCACTTGTGGAGTAAGATGGGAGGAGGGAAGTTATTCATGGGACTTGAGATGTTTTTCCAGGGGTCAGATGCAGTTTCCCCGATTTCATCTTCTTGTGCAATGTTGGCAGTTGACTCCAGTTGCAAAATGGATTTTCTGGTGTTTCTTTGGATGGATAGCACGACATCCCCTGACACCTGCTGCAGCCCTGACTTATTAGAGGTCACTGAGGAAGTGGTTTTATGGCATGCAGTGCTGGCACTTGGCCAGCAGAGACATCAGGCTGCAAGCTGAGGAAAAGGAGAGAGGATGGATGATGGACTCAGCCCCCAAATAGAGACAACGATAGAGGGCAGCAAAGAGTCCGAGGTTTCCGTATCTCTGCTGCTATCTAATGACTGTCCCCCTAAAACAGAGCGGATTATTTAAAGAAAAGGTAGCTTCTCGTTGCCCTGCCTTCGATCTCTTGGAATCAAGAACCTACAGGCGGGCGAAGAGCACGCAATTCTTACTGGAATCCCAGCCCTTGAATCCCAGCGAGGTTTAGCCGGCAGCGCCCCCTATTCTCCCTTACCTGGTTTGCCTCCACAGGAAGGTCTGGATAGGCAGCGGAACCCCTCGGCCGCTCTCCTGGTCCTGGCCTTCTGAGCTTTTCCTCTTCACCATGGTGCTGGTTCCTGTGCCGCAACAGCTGTTAGCCCATGTCTCTGCTCCGCCGCAGCAGCCCTCTCTGCCTCCGGCTCCGCTGGTGCAAAATGGCTGCAAAAACAGCGGCCGCAGCCAAGCAGGGAGAAATCAGCGCAGCTTGCGGGGAGGTGGCGGTGGCGGCGGCAGCCAAGGACGAGAGGCTACTCGTCTCCCGCCCCGCATGATTCCCTTCCTTCAGTACCTCCTTCTGTGGACAGCAACTAGCGCGAAGGGACCTGCGCGTGATGTGTCAAGGGGATACCAACACGGGGGAGGGAGAGGGGGGGAGGGAGGCGACGATGGAGAGGAGCGACGCCACCAACGGATAGCAAACTCTCCGATCTGAAGTTTGGGGAGCAGCAAGGGCTTCTCGAATTTCCATCCTTCACAACCATAAACTGTAATTAATTCATTCCCTAGAATGGTTCCTTCTTTATGCAGTAATATTTCCACTCTTGGCTCGAGGCGAGGGGGACTTACAGTAACAACTAACTTGTTGATAGAGTCATATAATCTATATCTGAAAAGGGGAAAGACAAAGAAAGTGAATGCTGAAAACTCCTCCTTAATCAAAAGTATCTGTCGAAATTGAAGCAAAGCAGTATCACAATCACAGGAACAGATTTAGGAAGCATACAGAACATTCCCCTTCCTATTTTATTCCACAGCAACCATGTGAAGTAGGATAGCTGCTCGTTTAGAGAGCTTTCCTGGCTTTATAGTATTGTTTGCAGGAACTGGCAGCAGCTCTCCAGGACTCAGATGTGAATGTTTTCCCAGCCTCTCTCCCCTCGCCTTGCCCCACCCCCACTCCCACATAGATAGGGCAGTTTTTCAAACTATATTCTGTAGACCCCAGATATCCACAGGAAGTCTACGGGATTCTATGAGAGACAACAAACTAACAAAGAAGTAAACAAACAAATGTGTTTCACTCAAACATAATTGAAATTTCTATCATTTGAGTTTTATCTCTTGATTAGGGATTTAGAAGGGGTTTTTTTTCCAAACAAACAAACAAACAGGTGCCAATAGAAGAGAATATTTGTGGCTCAGGGTTCAACTGTGGGGTTCTTGGTGCTCTCTGAGCTTAGTGCTCTTGTTGCAGAAATGTCTGCATTTCATCTCTGTAATATCATCAGTGCGCTGCTGATGTTTCTTAGTTTGGTAATGAAATGTCTGCAACAAGAGCACTAAGCTCAGAGAGCACCAAAGTCTCCACAAATAGGCTCTGCAAAACCCGTTTTGCCTGAAAAAGTTCAATAACTCCAGGCCTAGGGTATAGAATTCCAAAATGTGGAATCCAGAAGTACCAGCACAAGCCGCAGCACAATCTCTTGGCATCCATCAACTTTCTTCCACAGCATAACTTTATATATTATTTTTAAACAAATGTATTCTTATTCTCGTTTGCTGCACAGTCAGCCACACATTTAGACCACATTTGGCATTTTTATCCACCTGTCAAGTTCTTTCCAAGGACCTGGGATAGGCAGCTACTGTTTGATTATGTTAAAAGTATAGTTGCAGGTGTAAGCTGTTCTGAGTAAAGCCATCTTTTGCAATTAACTCAGGTGAGTTTGTCAATGCTGATGGTGTTCAACCGGTGTTGCAGTTGTTTTGGGATTGCACCCAAGGCACCTATTACTATTGGTACTATCTTTGCTTGCTTTTGCCATAGTAGGTTTTTGTATTTTATCTTCTCCAGTTCTTTCTCCTCTATTCTGCTATTTCCAGGTACTACCTTGTCTTTCTTATAGACAATTCTTAAGTCTGGGATGTTATGTGGCAGTCACCTGTCTGTTTGAATACTAACGTTCCAGAACAATTTAGTTTCTTCATTTTCTATGACTTTCTCTATTTTATGGTCCCACCAGTTGTTGCTTGCAGGCAAATTATATTTCTTGCAGATCTTCCAATGCACCATTGTTGCTATTTTGTCATGCTGTTGCTCGTATTCAGTGTGTATGATCTTCTTGCAGCAGGACCAGGTGATTCATTGTTTCTTCAGCTTGTTTGCATAGGTGGCACTTACTGCCTGTTGCTGTCTTCTCAACTCTGGCTTTACATGCATTGTTCTTAAGGCTTAGTCTCGTGCAACTAGAATTAGCTCCTCTGACTCTTTCTTCAAATTTCCTGCTCTTAGTCATTGCCAGGTCCTGTTATTATCTGTTTTCTCTGCTATTATTTAATGCCCTGGATGTGTAATGCTTTGTCTTTCTGTGCCTCCTTTCTCTTCTTCATTTGATCTTTCTTGTAGGCCAGTTTGGTAACTTCAGTACTCATTATGCCTTTCTGGTATACTAGCTTCACTGCATCTTCTGTCTTTCAGACTATCTTTCAGATATTCTTCCAAAGCCCTTCTTTCTTCTTCAACCATCTGATGTATTTGCAACATTCCACGCTCACCCATTTTCCTTGGTAGGTACAGCCTGCCAATGCCTTGCACGGATGAAGTGCTTGATTCACTGTCATGGCTATTGGCTATTTAAAAGGATAATGTTGAGCAACAATTCCATTTCAGATGGTGTTTTTCCATACAGCTTCAGATCATCCATGAAAATGAGGCTTAATAGCTTGTCAGATGTTTTTGAAGTTTAATAGCCATAACCTGACTTGTTCAGTATTGTTGCAAGAGCAGTCAGTGCAAGGAAAAACAGGAGTAGTGATAGTGAATCTACTTGAAAGATTCCTATCTTGATATTAACATCTTCCAATCTATCACCATTGATCAGCAACTGTGTCTCATTGTGCCTTTGATCTTTGCACAAAGCTTCTGATATTTCTACTAACTCTTGTTATTTCTGGGCACTTTATTATCCATTCACTTGGCAGAGAATCAAATGCCTTCTTGTGACCAATGGATTGTTAATGGATTGCTAGAAACATTTCTGAGTCAAGTGAAATGAGAGATTCTGCCTATCAGAACCTGCTGATCTTCTTGGCTGTAGCTACATTTGCTGCTTTATTATTTCCTCTCTCTTTTTTATTTTTTATTTTATTAAATACATATTAAAACATTGGACATGGTGAACACATTTTTATTGTTAACAATAAAATAATGCCAGCATTATCAGTTTAAAATCACCTTTCCTTTGAAAATGGAGACATCTTTTTATTGATGGTTAGCTAAGTACCAAGATGAAGTCTTTCTCTTTTTATATTTATACAATTACAAGCTGACAGCTACAGATGTAACCAGGCAGAAGTGTTATAAGTAGGAGATGGGAACAATTTTAGGCCTTCAATTAAATGAAAACAAAAATGTTTGATTCAACTGTTGATACAAAATACAAGCTCGACAGGATCTATGGAAAATCTTTAATGTTCTGGGAATACAGGAAAGAAGCTCTTCTCTTGAGATAAATATCAAGTTTGAGCTTTGTCATCTATGATGAGAAGTCTCTCTGGCCGGCAGATTATGAAATGAGAGGAATCTACTAGTTCCCTCTTGAGCTCTCTTTGAGCAAATATATTCAACAGGAGTTGAATCCTCATGTTGAAGGAATGTTCTCCATATGAAAGCCTTGTCTCCACAAAAGTTGAAATTGAGCAAACCAATTCATTATGAGAAAGTGCAAAAACTACCATGGATATATTAATCTCTCAGCAACTTCTTAAATTTAGGAGATCTCTTCATATGAACTCTGGAAATGCAGTGAGGCAAGGATACTCAGAAAAACAACAGCCACAAATATATTACCTAAGATGATAAGGAAGACATGATGTTGGTTATAATACTTCTGCCTGGTTGCATTTGTAACTGTCAGTTTATTATCATCAAAATAGAAAAAGAGAAAGAATTCATCTTGGTACTTAGTTAACCATCAAGGAAAAAGATGTCTCCATTTTCAAAGGAAAGGTGATTTTAACAAGTAATTTTGCATACTAGAGATAGTTCAGTAGTTGCTATGACACTCATGCTGTGTTTTATGACTGCTTTGATTCTATGCAGCAAATAATCAAATGACACAACACAAAATAAATAAATATCTCTAATGCAGAGGATATTAGAATATACATCACTCTCTCTTTCTCTCACACACACAGCAAGCAAGGAAATGTGTGAGAGTGTGTTCTCACAAATATAAATTCTCCTTCTGGCCTAGGTATCCAAATTCATTTGCTAAATATCTTTTGACAATTACTTAATTTTGCATCTAATTGAGATGCCACTGGACAGATTCTGGTTAGGGAATTCGGGGAGTTGAGATCCACACATCTGAAAGTTTCTAGGTTTGAAAAAGCACTGTACTATAGTAAGAAAGGAGTGTTTTGTAAAGCTTGCATAACCAGTAGGTAACAACTAAGACATAAAGTAATTAAGAAAAATGAACTAGCAGAAAGACATAGGCTTCAAGACATGCTTGGGAGGGTGGGGGAAGCTAAATTAAAACGTGGAGTACTTATCTTAAATGATCTAAGTGCCAGAGCTCACTGTAACAACATTGCCAAAAAGGCATTAAAAGTTGTTAACCTAATCTTGCATAGCTTCTTTTCTGATAATATTGTACTACTAACTACAGCATACAAAACATTTGCTAGACCAATTCTCGAATACAGCTCATCTGTCTGGAACCCGCGCTGCATATTGGACATTAATACAATTGAGAGAGTCCAGAAATACTTCACGAGAAGAGTCCTCCATTCCTCTATCCACAATAGAATACCTTATGCCACCAGACTTGAAATTTTGGGCTTAGACAACTTAGAACTACGTCGCCTTTGGTCTGACCTAAGCATAGTACATAAAATTATCTACTACAATGTTCTACCTGTCAATGACTATTTCAGCTTCAACCACAACAATATACGAGCAAACAATAGATACAAACTTAAGGTAAACCACTCCAAACTCGATTGCAGAAAATATGACTTCAGCAACAGAGTGGTCAATGCCTGGAATGCACTACCTGACTGTGGTTTCTTCCCCAAACCCCCAAAACTTTAACCTTAGACTGTCTACTGTTGACCTCACCCCATTCCTAAGAGGTCTGTAAGGGGCGTGCATAAGTGCACCAGCGTGCCTACCATCCCTGTCCTAATATTTCTTTTTTCTCTCACTCTTTTCATGTATTCAAATTATGTTTATACTTTTACCTGTTATTTAATACATGCTTGATGAAAAAAAATAATAATATTAATCAACCTTGTTAATAAGTCAGTAAGAACAAAGATACTTAATACCTTTCACTGACAGCAATAAAAATAGAGAACTTTTTTTTTTGTGATGAATAAGTGTGAACTAATATAAAAAGACTAGTCTGCTGTAGTGGAAAAGTGCTAGATTAGAAAACAGGAGACTATGAGTTCTAGTCCCGCGTTAGGCATGAAAGCCAGCTGGTGGGTGACTTTGAGCCAGTTGCTCTTTTTCAGCACAATTCACCTCACAAAGTTGTTGTTGTGGGGAAAACAGAGGGAGGAAGGAGTAGTGGTATGTTCGCCACCTTGAGTTATTTGTAAAAATTAAAAAGATGGGATAAAAAAATCTAAATAAATAAACCATCCCAAAAAACATGAATGGGTCATTGATCATTATATCTATCAAATCAGACCAAAAGTAGATTATTGAGAATCTCATTAAATTAAGGGATGTGGAAGGAATATTTGCAGGGCAGGGGAATACATCCATCAAGTGCATTCCAGACTGCGGAAAGCCAGACGGACGCAGGAGTGATAAATGTCTTATTATGTCAAGAGTAAATGATGGCAGTCCTTTCCAAGGAGATTTTCCTGGACCCCAAAACATAATACTCATTTTCAAATGCTCCCTTTTCAGGCAAAATATTTTAAAAAAAGAGTCACCATACAACCCCAGATGCTCTGGGAGAAAATTATCCAGACTCACAAAGAGATTTGAAAGCACAGCTTTAGTTTGATAGTTTAGTGTAGAGTTAAGCTGAAAAATAAAAAGCTCTGTTGGAAAAACAGGGGGAGAGCAACTCTGTTGATCCTTATGGATATATGCTTGCCTTTTGACAGTACTGATCATGATGTCTAAGTGCATCAGCTCAGTGGGTATTCCATTTTTATCTGTAGATGATCATAGAGAAAGCTTTGAAGAAACTTGTTTTGTCCTTTGGATCCTTTCATTATAAAATGCTGCAGAGTTTTTATGTCCCTTATGCTGTTTAACACAGACATGAAACTGCTGACTCTGAAGTGGGGTATTCTTGCCAATTCTATTTCTCTGTTGTCAGAATGAGATGCTGCAGTGCTGGAGCTAGCCTGCTGTTTCCATGATTTAACACCGCACCCCTCCGAATGAGAATCAGTGAAGTAACCCTGAATCTCAAGAAAATGGGATTCTTTTGAGGTTTCATGGAATCAGCAATTGCATACATTTTTTTGAGATGGGAGGCTCTTTAATGTAGCATTCTGTTAGCAAGCTGAGGTTGCTTTGCTGACACAGGGTTAGCTGCCAATTACGGCTATTCCTAAAAAAAAAAAAAAGGATCGCCAGAGTACAATACTCAGATCAGTCCATATGGGCTTTTTTTCAGGGTAAAGCAGAAGTTGCAGCTAGTGCAAAATGTGTGGTAGCTAGACTCTTACCTGATGCAACATATAGGAGTCATACCAGGGGTGAAATGCTCCCAGTTCAGACCGGATTGCTTGAGAACCGGCGATCCGGTCTGAACCAGAGAACCGGTAGCAAAAATCCCTGCCACCCCCCCCCCCTGCCCAGCTGAGCCGCACAATCATCAGAGGCTTTTTTTAAACAACCTCTTTGGTGGAAAAAATGCTTTTAAAAGTAAAAAGAAAAGCATATGATGATCGCGCGGCTCAGCTGGGATCGTCAAATGCTTTTAAAAGCCTCTGATGATTCCAGCTGAGTTGCCTGATTGGCAGAGGCTTTTTTTCTTTTAAATGCCTCTGACGATCCAAGCTGAGTTGCCTGATCGGCAGAGGCTTTTAAAAAAAAAAGCATCTGCCAATCAGGCAACTCAGCTGGGATCATCAGAGCCTTTTGAAAGCATTTTTTTACAACCTCTTCATTGAAGAGGTTGTAGAAAAAATGGTTTTAAAAGTAAAAAAAAAAATTGGCCGCACCCACCCAGTCACATTACCCCACCACCACCAAGCCATGCCCACAGAACCAGTAGTAACAAATTTTAGATTTCACCACTGAGTCATACAATACTGATTCTAAAGGAGCTGTCGACTAATCTGAGAGCAAAGTATTAATGAGGCAATAAACAGTTTAGGACATTTGTGGGAACTGGAAGGCCTAAGAGTGATGAGGCAGGAATCAATGCTTCCCAGGCTGGAAAGAAGCACCATGTACACATATATCAGCAGCCAAACACACTTTAAACTGGAAGGCCAGAAGAAGAAGAAAAATCACTGAGAATACACATATAAACCCTCCCTTCAGTTCAAGGCTTACTTCTTGCTCACACTAAAGATCCTAAAAAAGGTAAGTTTCATCTGGAAGTCATCTGCTGAATCAGGACAAGAGCTAATTCAGAGTAAAATGTCTGAAGATCTGTGACTTATTGCCAGTGCCTAACATGAACATCCTTAGTGCAAAGTAACTGCCATTAGATGTGTCTGTTTAATTTTAAATGGCTGTTGTTTTATTGATTATTCCCTATGATTTTTAATGGTAGTCAAATAAGAAATATAAACGGAATGCCCCACTGTGCAGAACTGAGGAGAAAAAGTAGGGAGGGAAGAAGATGAAATAAACAAACAAGCCTCCAGCCCCAAATAGCAGTCATTTCAAAAGTGACATTAGTTGAGACATAAATCTCTATCAGATGAACTTTATTATAGTCCTACGCCATAATAAAAACCAAAAAGCTATTTAGCATGACCGAAATAATAATAAAATATCAGAAGTCATTGCAGATACTTTGAAACAATTACTAAATTGGTTGCCAGAATTTGCAAACTGTAGAACAAAACTTTGCTACAAACATAGAAGTGGATTCTTATACGAGCGTAGAAATTATAAATAAAATAAATCTGCATACCCGTGGTAAGCAAATAAAGATGCGATTAGGCTAATGATATAGGATGGTGGCAGTTATTCATTTGATGGCACTGGCAGGGCATTGAATAATTGCCTACATGCAGCTTTTCTTGACTTTTCTTTCTCTGACTCAGGTAGAAAGAGTATTCACATTGACTAAAGTTAATGGCTCTCCAAATAAGGAATTGTGATATGATTGAGATATTGAGCTGGTTTTAATATTACAACAGGCTATTTGCAAATATGTCTCTTGGCAAGGGGACCCGCTCATTTTGGCCTGCCATGTCCAGAACCATTGCCACAGTGCAAGCATGGCTTGGTCATAGCCCAGCATCAAGATCATCTCATTGGAAAAGCCTCCAGAGTCCTAATTTTTTTGGCAAGTGGGTTTTTTCCCAGCTAGAATTAGAAGTATCAGTTAATATGAGATGACCAAATCATTACAAAAAAGGATAACTTTGGCCCACATGCAAAAATGCTCAGCCAGAGGCCAATCTCAACTTTACTGATGCCTCATCCCTGTTATAGACCTTGTTTGAAATAAAGTAAATAACTTGAAATATATTCCATAAGAATTTTGATTGTGATTCTCCAACATGATGCTGTTATCACCAGCATCTCCAATGTGTATGTGTGTGTCAAAAAGGCAAGATGGTAGTTGCAATAACATGATTAGAGTCCCCACACTTTGTATTGTGTGTGCAACATTGATATACCCACAAAACAAGGAGGGTTTGTTTGACTCATGTTTTCAAGGCTGCCATCTTATCATTTTTTTAAAAATTCCCTCTGCAGAAAGCAGTAGCTGCCAGACAATTGAGTCTCAGATAGATTCTATCTACATGCAAGAAAAATGCAGGGAAAAATCAGTTTATATTATTTAACTAAAATGTGTTTTCTAAAAATCAAAATATCCTCTTTCTTGGTCCTGTTTTAGAAACTAAGCCAAGTTAAAACGGATGCTGAGCAGAACCATCTTATTGCTTGAAGTCATTAAGATCAGTTATATGGCTGAGATCTCCAATCAGTATGTGGCATCATCTAATGGTTGAAATTCCACATTACATCTACTTTGCAGTAAAATGGCAAGAGCAAGATGCATTTCAACTCTGAAAGTGCATCAAGGGTCTTTTGCAATTCTACATTTTGGAGGGAAGACATTTGGATGTTTGCATGAGTTTAGACTAGAGGCTAGCTGGTAATGAGACTGAAGAAATGATATTGATAAACTGAGTATCTTTGGGTGCTTTTCACCTTCTCTGAAACATGCACATACACAAACACAATCACCCAGTGGCTGTTAGCAGCCTACTTGAAGATTCCTTCATTTTATTAGCCTTGGATTGCTAATAAACCTCTTGTAGGCATCAGCAGTTTGTCTTGCTTTTTTCCACTGTAAATACTTACTTCAAAACTGCAGCCCTACCCCCATTACACCAAATGCCAAAAAACTGATATGATGGAGATGCTGTTGTTGCTTAAATTGTACACTACCCAACTTTCTAGAAATATGTTAAAAATAGGGAATAGAAAATGCGTTGTAACAGAGGAGCAGATAATTTCAACACTTTCAGAAAGTGGAAGAGGTTACATCTCTTAAAAAGAAAGCATAAGGGTTTCTTAGAAATTTACTCAGATTGTTCTTCAGGATTCTGTTGAAAAATAGCCATTTTAGCAAAACACTTCTAAAAGAACACCTTCTCTCCATTTCTATTATCTCAGGCAGGCAAAAAGCCTGGGTGTATCATTCAGCCAACCACAAGAGGTCACCAAAGGGATATAGAAAACCCTCTTGGCTATCATCTAGTGGGCATTAGCATTTTTGCAGCACCTGTAAAGTAGTTTTTTCTACAAAAACATCCTCTTTTGTTCATCTCATTCTTCTCTTAACAAAAACACAATGTAATGATGTGAAAGGTGAAAGATGTGAAATACTAAAGAACCGGTTTGAAATTGTTTTCAATTGTTGAAAGGATTGTTTGGATCAATTTAATTCAAAAAGAATTTGATTTAGCTATGAAATAATTGTGTTAGGAATATAGAACTGGGCACCATTTGTTCATATCTATTTTATGGACATCCCAAACCCCCTTCCCACCCACTGAATGTATTAAACCTGCCAAATTCTCATGGTCCCTAGATGAAAGCCATTTGCCTCCAACAAGAATCATTCCCTCTTCTTCCCACCTGGACCTGAGAATGATGGACATATAGGCAGAACATGTAACTTGACTATTTAAATCTGGTCTTCTAAGTTGTCGTTTTTCACCTAGACATAAGAAAGTGGGTCTTGACTTCAGGTTGATGTCGCGGCGAGAACAGCTGGAAAATAGCGGAGCTCTACCGGGCTCTGTGAAATGCAGCCGGTAACTGCTTGCTGGGAGACCCTATGGGGTTAAAGTTAGGAGACTTGGAGGAATAATCTTGGGATTGACCAAACTTTTTTTTTTCTGGAATCTTTAGATATTGGCATATTGGGATTTCAGAGGTATATTAACTTGTTACAAAATGACTCCACAGGAGATAATAAAGTTTTATAAAGAAATGTTAGAAATAATGACAAAGAATTACAAGAAGTTGATGGGAATATTTAAAGATAAAGATGTGAAAGTAGAAGACTCTCACAAGGAGATGATGGGACTGTCCAAAGATAAAGAAGTGAGTGTAGTAGATCCTTAACAAATAGTAGGAAAAGATCAGAGGTGGTATTCAGCCAGTTCGGACCAGTTCGCTTGAACAGGTAGTGGAAATCGCAGGTGCCCACCCACCCGCTCCAGCTCTATGCCATCCTATTTGGGCACGTTTGTGAGGTCAGGCACATGCGCGGTGTCAACTTGCAAAGCTTTCAACTTGCCATGAGCAGGAGAGAGGGAGAACTGATGATTTACGCACAAGCAAAGCGCATGCGCAGAAGGTCGGGTGCATGCATGGACGGGGTGCAGGCAAGCAAAGCGAGTGTGAGTTAAGTGAGTGCACATGCGCACTCACATTTGCGAGCCGGTAGGGAAAGTAAATGAATACCACCCCTGAAAAAGATGAACAAAATATTCAGAAGATAGATGAGAAATCAGAAGGAGTGATGGAGGAGACAAACCAAAATAAGATAACAAAGACAAAAATAATGATAAGATAATAAAAATAAAGATTAAGAATCCAATAGTTAACTCTGTAAGAGCTTACAATAGCACAGCGGAAAAAAATGAAGCCTTCCCAAAAATAATGAAAAGGTTATGGATTGCCATCCAAACAATGCAGCAGAAGGAGATAAGGGGTAAGGTAGAGGGAACATTCAGATTATGTAAAAATGCTAGAAAGAAATATAGAATACCAAGAGAGAAATATAAAAGAATTACCAAAATGTCAATAGATGATGAAATTCAAAGCAGGCTGAGAGATGACGGATAGAGATACAATATTTTGTAACACTGGGGTGATATTAAAAATCAGTAGAAACAAATATAAATAACGCATATATAGATATATAATAGAATTTACTATACTCATAAACATACTAAGTTTAGGAAGTCGAAGATTGTGATTAGGCATATTTAAATGTATTATTATGATTAATAGTGAGCAAAATATTTTGGAATTTATAACTTTAAGGATTACGAATTCAGGGGATTTAGAGACAAAACCCTGGGACTGATTTTTTAAATTAATAAATGGTTTTATTGGTGTCTACAGAAAACTGAGATATCGGGAATTTGGTGGAATTTGAGTAATGTTTAAAATATTAAAATATTGGTGATTTAATAGGGGTCAATAAACACATTGTAATACGTGTAATTGATGTTTAAATATATCTTTGGTGAAAGTGATAAAGAATCATTAAGAGAGAATAGTACTGTTTAAAGATAAAGAGATGAATATGGAAGAACCCCAACCGGGGGGGGGGAGTATAAATTGGGAAAATAGTATTATACATATTGATATATAAAAGAATATTTTATCATTATAATGAGTTTATTAAGGTTAGAAGTTGGAAGGCAAAAACTATGTATGTGTAATTGTATTATTACTGCAGCAATGTGTAAAAATGTATAGACCCAGTTATCACACTGTCCACAAAATATGTTGGTTGTTAAAGGAAAACTGCTAATAAAACATATACAAAAAAAAAAGTGGGTCTTTTCCCGAATAAAAAAGGGTGGGGTGTTGTCTTTTTCTTCTTTGATAGAATTTAGAATACAATAAAGAGTAATGATAGGAAAGAGTTACCCAAAGAACTCACCCATTACTCAAATTACTCTTCTATCTCAAATTTCTACCAATTCTACTATATAATCATTTTTGGATCCAGATATAAAAATAATTACACTGGACAACAAAGGTTTTGTTTGCTTCCTGAACACTTACACACACAAGTCTTATCTTATACATTTTTGGCTGCTAAATCACGAAAAGAGTCTGTAGTATAATCTATTTTGTACCATTGTATAGAAACCTTCTCTTTTTGCTTTTTTTTCCTTATAGTTTTAAGTTTATTAAATTTCACTTGCATTATTTTTTGTGTGGTTCATGCATATCCAGGTATGCACTCAGGGCCTACTGCATAACATCTGTGAAATTGGTAGAGTTTGGGCATGTTTAGGCTGTGAATGGATGCTGCCTGGAAAAGCTATAAAAGCAGCTTGCATGCACAGATGCTACTCATTTTGTTGATATCAATTTCCATGTATTTTGATAAAATTGTTGATACATTCTATTTGTGGTGAGTAGATGTTTAAACCTCAAATACACACATGACTGGACTTGTTAAGAAAGTGTATGAACTGAATGTCATAGAAGATTCCCAGTCTGGTAGTTGAGTCATGGCAACTGGACTTATTTTCTTGTTGGTCTGAGATGCTTCACTGCCCGTCCAAGCAGCTCCTTCAGCCTCAATATGTATGAAATGTATTTTTGTTGTTAAGATTGGTGTTCAAGACAAGACCTGCACTCCTCACATTTGTAGTGTAAAATGTGCTGTTGATCTTAAACCTTGGTTCAGAGGAACTTGGGAGTCATTTGGAAGGCTTTTTTTTTTTTGGTCCACAGATCAGATCAGTCATCAGCAACAAGTGGTTCAAAGCTCTTTAGTGGGGCCAGAGAAAATTGCACAGAAAGCATTAAAGATTGTTGAGAATTTTTTTGGCAACTACAGATCACCAAACAACATTCAACTGGTTGATAAACTTTTTCTAGCATAGAAGACCATGAAGTGCAACATGTCACTGAAGATTCATTTTCTGCAATCATAGTTGAACTTCTTTCCTGAAAATCTAGTCATCCAGTAATGAACATGGTGAAAGGTTTCACCAGGACATTGGCACAATGGAAAAATGGTATCAGGGAAACTGGAATCCATCAGTGGTGGCTATTTTGGGACACTGAGGTGAAATGCATCAGACACTAAGTACAAATGAAAATCAAAATACTTTTAGTTCTGTTGAGCTCTTGCAGCACGTTGGAAATACTATGCAATTAAATACATTATAGTCATTAAAAGTTAATTTCTTATTTCTCAAGATTCCTCTATGATACAGTCATTCTGAAATTATACTTGCATTCAGTTTGAAGGTTACTATCATAATTACTAAAAGCAGTAGTAGTTTTCACTTACCTTCACTACCGGTTTGGGATTGTGAGCGTGCGCGCGTGCGTGCACTTTGCTCGTGTGCAGCACTTCTGCACATGCACAGAACTTTCTGCACATGCGCAGAGCATCATTGATGATGTCCGGGCAGGTGGGTGGAGCCTCCTGCCACCACCACTACCAGTTTGCCCGAACCAGTGCAAACCAGTAGAAACCCACGACTGACCAAAAGGTTTTGAGGAAGCAAAGCATCTGAAAAAAATGTTGTCCAGTGTTACCAGCACAGTACTGTCTGGATGACAAGACACTGCTGCTCTGTTGCACTACAGTTTCTGGGAAAATACCTAATAGTTGAGATGTCAAGCCCGGCTTCCTTTAAAATGAAAATTTTGTATTCCGAAATATAGACAGTCCTGGCAGTATCAGATATTCCTGCCAATGTGGCAGAAGCGGGATGTATATTTATTCATTTCCAGATGAAAGCTGTTTATAAATGTACAAAAGATAATCTTGAAGGAGAACTATAAGATCCATTCTAATATTTGGTGCATATGAATATTATACATATTTAAAATCACCCCCCACATACACACACACACCCCTTCCTACCTTGTATCACCATTGGAATGTCACTAAGAAATTAATACATGCCCCTAAAACATCAGGCATGTATTAAACACAAACACTTAGCTTGATGGGTTGGAACCTACTAGGTTCAAGAAACAAATAGACATAGCAAGTTATATTATGAGCTATGCTGGCACAGTGGTTAGAATGCAGTACTGCAGGCTACTGGCTGATTGCTGGCTGCCTGCAATTTGGCAGTTTGAATCTCACCAGGCTCAAGGTTGACTCAGCCTTCCAGCTTTCCGAGGTCGGTAAAATGAGGTCCCAGATTATTGGGGGCAAGATGCTGACTCTGTAAACCACTTAGAGAGGGCTGTAAAGCACTGTGAAGCGGTATATAAGTGTAAATGCTTTGCCATTATCAGAATGACAGAAAGAGACAGAAATTGCCCATCATTCTTTCCCAGAGGAGACGTGGGAGACTCCTTTCTTTAAGCTAATATCCTAATATTGCAGTGTGGAACAGCAGAGGATATAATGGAGAAACAGAAACTTGGGATGCAAGCATGTTGATGACAAGCGATTTTATTTTGCAAAACAATCACTATACAGCAACAAATACAACTGCAAGTTGGATTGAAAAACATGAACTACCTACCACCAGTCATTCAAGAAATGCCTCTTTTATGATAACAGGCTCTAGAATTACCAGGAAAGGAAAGAATTCCACAGGCTTTCTCATAGCCTACAGTATATCTTAAGAGAGAGAGAGAAAGGAAGGAAAAATCCCAGCACTCTGAAAATGATTTTGTATTTCTCTTTGCTAAAGTTGAAGTGATTGCTAGGTTTGACCTTACCAAATTTGCAAAATAATATCTTTTTTATATAAGGAACTTTGCTTGATTATTTTATTAGTAGTGATCAATACAGTCTCCTCTAAATTGTGCTGTTGGTGATTTCCTGGTTTTGTTTTGTTTTTTGCAACAACATAGAAGCAATTTGCTATTTTTTTTTCAGTAAGCATTTCAGGAATTGTTTAGATCTAAAAAAAGCTGTGGATGACCAACCAACTTTGCATAGCGGTCTTCTTGAGGCCCAGTAACTCCCATTTCCCCCATTCTAGGGAGCAGCAATACTGTACTCAGTATGTCTTGTGTTGCATTCAGTTGTCCATCATAAATCACAAGCCTGGATTTATCTGATAATTTGGTTTACTATTTCACTCTTAATATATTTGGAAGGAATTTTAGTGCCTAGTAAAATAGAAAACCCCCTAGCATGTCTGTTGTGACAATATATATTGATCCTTTTGGATATTCTCTTGGCAAAGAGACTCATTTGCAAACAGCCAGAAGGAAGGGGAAGTTGTCATTATAAATGCATATCATGTAGGGGTGTGTATGTGTATACAGATACACATACACACATTTACACTTACGTGCCATCCAGTAAGCAAGGTGACTGCTGGTTTGGTCCAGAATTGATAGGAACAACTTCCGTACCCTTTACTGTACCCTTCATGCAGTGAGATGCTCATCAATGTGTGATAACTGGCTCTGCTAGCTGCTATCAAACAGCTGATCAGTGTATTAGGCATTGCAGCGCTACTCTCCTCTTATCTGGCTTGCAAAATTCTGAAAAACTTAACAATCAGTTCTTGCAAACTGGTACAAACCAGCTGCAGCATACCACTGCCTTCGTGCCTAGGCTCACACAACACTACAGTATTGTAGGTAGAGGAGAGAGGGGATCCTGCCTTATTATGGGTCAGCTTTAGTACATAGCTTTGGTTATAGACTTTTTCCTCACCTTTGCTGTGAATTGCTAAATGTGTATTAGATTATTGTACTTGACCACAGAGCTTACTAGTCAAAGTTATTGTGTCATGCCTTAACAGCTTTAATTATCTTTAATAGGGATCAAGCAAAGAAGAATTTCTGTAGAGATGATCCAATGTTTTGTGTGACCATGTCCCTTACAGGGCTTACATTGTGCCGTTAGTTTTTAAATTGAGCCTACAGTTGGCAGTTTAAGTTTCAGTGGGATTACTAGCCAGGCAATGTCAGCCCTTGTCTCCAGTAAAAATCTAGAGTCCTGTAACATAGTACATGCATTTCTTATATTACAGCATGGTCCCCTTCTGGCTCTTCAACTTGTATAAGTTCATCAACTTCTGCTATTCTTTCTATGGAAAGACAATTATGATTACAAGGACTTAGCTTCAAGATAAGATAAAACTGCAACATGGAATTAATGACTTTGGACACGTATGCTTGGTAAGCAACTTTATCATCTAGAATGTGTTTATATCTCAAAAAAGCAGATTACAAAATAGTCACAGATTAAACACTGTTCTGACTGGCTGACACTTAGCATTGTCCACCTCAGGTTCAGTAGAGCCTTGGATCCTCTTTTGCTCTAAGATTGGAAAAAGACATAAAAACTCAGAGAGGCTTCTGCAGGAACCAACAGCACAGAGTCAGAGTGACAACATTTCATTAAAAATACTGCTCTTTTTGACTTTTTAATTTTTTTTTAAAGCAGCGGCATGGAGCCCACAGCAAGATTGGCTCTCTTTTTCTGATCCAGCAGGGGAATTCTTATATCTGTAATCAATGTTGTGTTTGAACTTCATAGAGTTATTCCAAATATCATAACAATCACAGAGCAAAACAGTCCTCTTGACTGCAGGCTAACTTTAAAAGAAAAAGCCTACACAACTGCATTATAAGCAGTACGATCTTAACATGAGGCAGCTTCTAAGATGTAACCTATCAGGCTATTTATGCATTAGTCTATCCTCATATTATCTAAACAAGTACACAGATTTACTTGTTCCCATTCATTTACAAATAAGAGCTTGACATTAAAGGCTCTATTTTAAAATTAGGATCCAATTTAACCCTATACCTATTACAAAACAATTCCGGAGAAGTGCAAAGAATCACATTTGTGCATCTAATAAATTCATCTAATGAGAGCCAGCTCCATGCATCTTATGAGATTGTATGCAGTGATACATTTGTTAGCTTTTATGATGATATGAGCCTCTTATTTGTTTGCATTGTTGATGTTTTTCTTTGAAAATAATTGAAGCATCATTCTTGAGACACACTAGGTAAATTAAAATGTTTAAGAGGTAGCCCTTGTCCAACAGCTTCCAACACACAAAGCCATCCTAATGAACCATTTACATACAGGTCAGCTTGAGAACATGCAAATGTAATATAGGTGATTTTAAGGAAAATGCCATAAAACTGCAGGGTAAAATAGGGAACAATTATCATGTAGTCAAAACTAGCATATATTACATGAGTAGACGGTGGTCCACTTATGCATCACATTACCAGACCATCTTGCGTATTCTTTTAATTTCCATGTAGCAATGGTGGAAATCCCATACACTCCAAATTAAGTGCCTTTTCTCTTATTAGAAACACTGTCATATACTTTTTATATTGTTTCTGAAGATTATCAGTCCATCACCTTGGTTATCCTACCTAGGGAGCTTACATACTAGGAATCAATATATGTTATGAATGCAACTCTCTAGAGCCTTGTTCTACTGAGGTGCCCAAGTACATCAATGCAAATATGTAATTTGTAGACATGGAATAACTTCTGAGAAGACTCCTTGTTGTTTCTTGGAATTTCAACTTTAGCAAAAGAAAAAATAAATAATTTAAAAATATCATTTGTACTTCAGTGTTTTTTAAGGTAAAACAAAATCATTATTCTAAATGATATTTTTAAAATATTGAATCAAAAACTATAGTTTTGGAGAGAGAGGGAGGGCAGGAAGGCAGGAAAGCAGGAAGAAAGGAGGAAAGATAAGTAATACATAAAGTCAGTAATGGCAAAGAAAACACAGATAGGTAGAAAGAAAGAAGATTTTTTTTCAGTATCACAGAAGAGACTTGCATCTGGCACTAAAACAGGGTCACATTTTGAGATGTTACAGAAAGCAATTTCATGCTAAACAATCTTTTTTTTTTGTATTTGTAAAAGGTTGAATAGGGAAATAAAATCCCTGCTAACATCTACTTTTACAGACCTAAAATTGCAACACCAAAGGGTGCAAGAGACACAGATACTGTGAATAAAGAATTAGAATATTCAAGTATGAGGGGGGTATCACAAATGGCCACACAGATATAGATATATATATATATATATATATATATATATATATATATATATATATA
>WNWU01000006.1:49859408-49927702 GCA_012654045.1 Ptyas mucosa | reverse complement strand
ATATATATATATATATATATATATATATATATATATATATATATATAATACTGTATCGAACAGATGGGAGAGGACATGAAACCAGTAGTGAAGACACAAACCTAGATGCTTAACTAATATTCTAATCTGACATAACTCCATAGCTTAATTTCAGTAACTGTTTTAAAAAAGAAAAAAAATGTTGCTTCCCCAGTACAGCTCATATGATTTTCCCCCACTACTTACTTAATTATTAGTTAAATAATTTATTGTAATCAGCTATACACTGACATAATCATCCAACTTCCACAACGTTAATAACTTAATTGCCTCTTTCTTCTACCCATGTATATAAAATAACCCCACCCTTTCTGAAGTGTTGACATCACTATATTTGCCCTTCTGCATGGTCCTCAGACTCTCCTGTTTAAATTAACCTGTTGATAAATTACAAGTGGAGATGCTTCTTAATTCCATCCATCAACAAAACGGTCAAATGAGCAACTCAAGGGATTGAACAAGGCTCTTCAAAAAGTAGTGGATGGCCTTCAGGCACATGGAAGGTCAAAATGCATTGTTATCATAGTACATACTCCATGCAAGACAGAGCAGAGCAACAATAATTGTCCAATGTAATATACTGCAATTGTACCCATAGAAAAGCCAAGATCTTCCTGCTGTAATTGGAAATCAGGCCAGTTTCTGCATCTATATGGATCTTTCCCCCAGTTTTTATTTTATGATTACTACAGTCTTGGGATGTGACTTAATTTTAGACATAGTAAAGAATGAATGTTAACACCTGCTCAGAGCCCATTCCTGGCAAGAAATCATGCCTAAATATTGTAACTTCAAACACTGCTAACAAAGCAAATTCATAAGCCCTGTTTAGCGAGGGCTGCAGTGACATCTTCAGCCAGGGTGGCAAGTTGAGGAGATTCAAGCAGGTTGATACTGCCGGAGGAGGAGACATTGCTGAGCCTCCGAGGGGAAGCCACACTTGATCGGCCAGGAGATTGGGTGATGATTTCAGCGCCATGGTCCACACGGGCCCTTGCGTGCTCTCGGAAATTGAGTTTCTGGCTGTCAATCTGTACAAGGAAGGAAAGTGCAAAAATAAAATGCAGGAACTACAGAGATATGAAGCTCCCCTGAGACCAATTTCATTTTAATTTCCTTGGAAAAATTCTTTCAATATTTTCTTGGGTGGCAATCTTTCCTGGTCAAACTTCAAAAGCAGATTACAGTTGTGTCCTTTGCCCAGCCTCTTTGTGAAGATGTCCTAATTTCATCACCAGAAATCTCCTACTGCAGAACTTAAATGAAAATGGCTTAACAATTTTTTAAATGTTTTTTAATTGGTTTGTCATTCTTTTAATTGGGGCCAAACAGATATATATCCTTTTAATTGTATTTTAATGTTTGTAGTTGATGTTTTTATTTTGGCTGTACACTGCCCTGAGTCCCTTGAGAGAAGGGCGGTATATAAATTTGACATAAAATAAAATAAATAAATAAAATAAAGATATGTGCAAGAATCGTGTGGGAAATGTTGAAGTATAAGTTTAGTTTTGTTGATCAGGACTTTCCAAATTAACTGAAAGATAGATTCATTCATGACAGCTTCCCTAGGCTAAAATAATTTTTTAAAGATAATTTGTACTCTTTGGACATTCTATATACTCCTTTTAAAAAGACTGAAACATTGATTTAAATAATATTTTAACTTTTTTGTTTAAATCATAAAACAAATACTCCAGCTTATACAATACAGTTAATGAGAACCACATAGTTCAGCTTTGTAGGGATCAAAAAATCAATGCGGTTCATATGAACATAAAAAATAAATATGTAAAAATGTTTTCCCCCCAGGGAGATTTAAAAGAAGGAGAAGTAAATACATTTTTGTTAAATTTCTGTATTTAACATATGATTTTTTTTAAAAAAAATGGGAATATTCAAAAAAAGAATTGCAATGAATTCCATAACGAAAAGGAAACGGTCAAACCTGATTCGACTCCATAGCTGCCGGCACCTGCTTTTGCTTGCAGCTTTGCCAAATAGTGATGGGGTGGGTGGAGGGAGGGTGTGAATTCCTAAGGGTGGAGGCAGGCTGTGGAATGCAAGTGAACTGTCTGTTGCTGGAGAGACGTTATCTAACAAGGCCAAGTAATGAAAACTGTTTTGACCGAGGCAGACAGCTTTTCCCAAAGCAAAAGAATTGAATTCAATTGGTGAACTATGTACTGTGGGTTGCCCAGAAGGGAAAAGGGGAGTTAGCTATGTAAGTTTTCACGGGAAAAATACCAGAACTGACTTTGCTTCTACTGTGCCTAGATGGATTTTTCAATAAAGCTACTCTTGGTTAACCTAAAGAGATGGGAGTTTCTTTTGTTGAACGTGTCAAATGGGACAGTTGACAGAAACAAAATCAAACATGCAGTGAAGATAAAGTCTGAAAGTTTTTGTACATAAACTAGTGGTCACAGTGTAAAGCTTTGACTTCAGAGGCAGGAAATCTCTGGAACTTGGATATGGCATAAGATAGGACTTTTCACCCTTGGGAATCTCCCTGCTCTTGCAAGTCTCCTCTGAAGGAAAAGCTAAGCAGTTAACTCAAGCCTAATGGAGGACACCATGAATTAGTAGGAACCTCTATCTCTATGCAAATCATTGTCACTTTTACCTATAGGACTATGAAGAACTCCAGAATATTAAACAACTCCAAAATATTAAACAAAAGAATAGATGATCCATTAAAATAATATGTTGACAAGCTGTCACATCTATAACCCTTGATGTCTTACCTTAATATTACCTCCTCCAGGCACATGGTGAGCATTGTCAAGTGAGCCAACCTTGGCTTGAGCCTTTTCTTTAAAATCCAGTTTCACACTTTCGATTTTCACTCGACCCCCTCCTATAAGTTATGGCAGAAGGGAAAAATACTTTAAAAGAGCACAGTTCTTCTGGATCTAGGATTTAAATAGCATTTAACCCTACTGTGTAGCTGATTATTATGTACTTCAAACTGAAGAAAAAAAAGCATATGAGAACATGACAAAAGAGAAATAAACATATACACACAATCCACATAATTGTAGACAAAACATTTATAGCAGTGGGCCTCATGACTAGAAAATATGACTATTATTAGCTAAAATGAGATATATCTACCATACAAATGGAATCTGAAATATACAGGAATTGGTGAATTTTCACAGATTTGTATAACACACTAAATCAGTTAGTGGTTTGGTTTACTGCACTCTAAACCCAGGCCATGGTTTCATTGTGACTAATAAGGAAAACCTTAACTATATATTATAGCAATGGCTTGGTTGAGACTATGTGACCTTCACCATACTTCAGCATGTCGTTTAACTTCAGCCTTCATAAAACTGAAGTGCTTCTGCAGCTTCTGTGCATTTCTGGACTACACCTCCTTGCAACCACACCAGGTTGATGTGATCCTGATTGGACTAGGCTGTTCTCCATTAACAAAAAGCAGGAACAGTGAATTGGCCAGTTAACTCCTAGATGACCAGGACACCAGTGAAAGATCTTTGCTCGGAATGATTTGGGATAACATCCTGGTGGGAATGATGGCCTCTGCACTAACTTTAAAAAGGACATTGAAAAGTCACATGGTGATACTTGCAAGAGTAATAATAGAGGTTTTTATTTTTAAAAAAATTGTAATATCTTTAGCCACCAAGTCATTCCTTGCCCTATTTTAACTAATAATCAATAGATATTCTGTCACAATTTTGCTAATTTCTGTCATCCCTTTGAAGTGTGACATATGTAATATAAATATGCTTATGCCTACAAATAGTTACATTTAAACAATGTTTGGAAAACACCCAGAAAAAAATAGTGGGAAACACTCATGACAAACATCTGTCCTTCCTTTTAAAACAACTGCAGTATAGCCATTTTTAAAATAATTTTTCTTTGAATATTTTAGTATTTTACTCCTATGAAAGATATTCTTCCTACCAAGTTGTTTTATATACAATGCTAGCAATGCAACTAATGTAACTTTCAGGAGAAACAGATTTTTTTCTGAAATTAAGGAAGCAGAATTCACATGTAAACTATATAGTTACTTTTATACTTTGATCATCATCTAAAATTTATAATTAAAATACAAGAGATTAATGAGTTTGTGTAAATGAAGTACTGCACTAATAGATAAGTTTAATGTACTCTGAAAATAAAATTATGCAGTTTCTTTATTGGTCTCCAATAAATTCCAAGTTTAAAAAGATTGTCTGCCAAGATGAAACAATGGTGATGTTGGGCTATGCACTGCCTCAGATTTTAACATAAAAAGTTGCCTTTGTGATCCCAGGTAAAAGTGTGGCTGCTTTAAAAGCAGTTTCAAACAGGAGTTCCATTAGCTCCCCTGAACACTCTGAAGCACTGGTTTCTTACCTTGCTTCAACCACCTCTAGACAGTGACCTACTTAATTTGGGAGAAGTCCCTTTAACTCAAGTCTTATCACTTTGGGGGAAGACATCAGCTCCATTCTTCTTGGAATGATTGAGAAAACTGAGAAACCATGTAAGTTAAACAGTATGGACCAAACATGTTCCCAGCAGGTATGAAATATATTTATATATATTAGTTGCTAGTGTTGGGAAGTCCTTCACCTTAACACTGAAAACTAAACAGGGTGGTGTATCAACATATCCAGTTTTGATGTGGTCCCAGTATCTTGTTGGGAAATGATTATTCTGACTAGACTGTTCAACACTTTGTTTTGGTTACAAGTCTGTAATTTTGGTTGTCTCCCATATTCCTCTTAACTTCCAAATTCAATATAAAGTGCTAGCTTTAACATATAAAGGCCTTTACAGTTTGATGCCACTTCTTTCCTGTTCAGTTGGCACAGCCATTTGAATCATGCCAAGAGAAGCAGCTGGCTGTCCTCCATTTTGGGGAGGGTAGATGGGAGCTTAGAGGCATCTTCCCCCCTGCCCCCAGAATGGCTTCCTACCCGAGGTTCAGTTGGGTCCAACGTTAACTGTCCTCCAGAAATAGCTGAAGATGGAGCATTTCAGGAGACCACTGAAGTGTTAATGCCAGATATTGGTTTGGGGTCTCTGAGTACTATATTTTTAATTTTAACTATATTTAACTGTATTAACTATATATAACTGTACTATATTTTAACTATTAACTATTTAACTTTAATTAAGCCACTATGACTACTTACAAGTGCCCCATGATATAAATTAGATGATAGATAGATGGATGGATGGATGGATGGATGGATAATTTACAACTTAAGTCACTGCAATGCTAAATATCTGCAATATGTATGTTTTTAATGTTGAAAATGTGTATAACCAATTACTTCATGTTGGTTTATCTATTTTAAAAGGCTTAGTAAATTTGACTCCAATGATTTATCAGCAATTATCTGGTTTTACTGGAAAAGGGAAATTTCCTTTAAAAAACCTTGTGAATTATACCTACCAGGTATATTGTTTATATGATTTTCTCAGCACACATTTGACCAATTACCAGACTGGTGTAGTCAACCTTTCTCTAATTTAGTTCCATGTACTTCAATGATGTAATGCAGGACATAATTCAGAAACCATTGTAAAACTTTCACAATCATAAATTCCTCAAAGAATGCACTAAGAAGTAATTACGACCGATCTACTCCCTCGAGGCTTTTTGTTGTAAGTGCTCTTGCGCTGCTCATCTTCTTCCCATCTCATTTATGTGAGCTGGGCTAATGGATAGGCTTTGCTAGAGACCTCCTTCCTTTCCTTTCTCCTACCCTACCATGTAGCAATGGCAACAGACCAAATATTAGGGAAATGGAGGATGCAGGTTTCCCCAATAATCCAGACATGGTTTTGGAATCAGAGTGCCTAGAAATGAAACTCTAAAAGTTTACAGAATTTCTGGAGTTTACAGAATTCCACTTCCCCTCTGGAAAATCTTAGAATTACCTGGCCTATGACGGATATTCTTCAGAGAACCACATTTAGAAGTCACATGACTCAAGTCTATCTTCTTGGTTACAATTTGCACCTGTTTAAAATATACAAAATATATTTGTATGTTTATAGAGAGCTATAGAACAGAAAAAGATGCATTTTATATCTGTAGGAAGAAGAAATAAAAATAGAAAATGTAAGTGTCAAGTTTGGAAAAAGCAGAATATTAGAAAGAAATAATAATGGTACAAAGAAAGGAATGATATCCAGGTTAATACAGCAAATATCCCATTGGAAGAGTAAATTAGTGGAATCATTTAAAATCTCTTTCATTAATAGGTAAGATTATTAATCAGGAAAGTGAGAGTTATTTTTAAAGATGAAGGTAAGATTTTCCTCAGTGCTGTGTGTTGAAGTGTGTCTTTTAAAGCTTCCATTTTCCTTAGGTGATCAAGGATATTTTATTTTCATTGCCCGTCTTTCTGCTCAGGACAATTTTTTCTTCCTAGACTATTTCATAAACTTCCTTAGCTCCTGAGAAACATTAGTGGAAATACTGTCTTATAATTTTGACATGTCAAATATGTCAAAATATTTAAGAGGTGTTCACTAGATTGCTTGGAATAAGTTTACTGAAAGGGTGAAACCATATAATCTGGCAAATGACTCAATATATGCAAGATAGCCCTAGATTCACATATCTCCTGAAGTGAAAGCATCTTACAACTAGTTAACATGCATTGTTCAGTGGCTATGAATGCCATCTGGTAAAATTAGGACCAATGAGTGATCAATCCATTTCTCTTACCTTTGAACCAGTGACAATACACCTGACATTTTAATCAAGCAATGATAATTTTCTGTTGACATCATTATTTCTTCAGAACTCAGGATTTGTAAGACTCTTTTTCATTTTGCTTTCAAGCTTTGATTAACGATGGAGTTCAGAAGAACCAAAGCAATTAGTCATTACATCAGTGCTTGTAGAACAGGATGCTTTGTGAAGAAAACCTGGCTCTTGTCCTTCTCAGTGAAACTTTTGTTTTTTTGAGGAAGATATACCATTCAGCACACAAAGCTGATGCATTACTAGACCAAGTTAATGTGTGAAGCATTAGCAAGAAGAGAAGCAATCTTTGTAGAGGATTAAAGGGCTAGTTCATATAGCGTGGGTTCTCCACAATCACCTGGAGAACAATGTAAGATACTACCTCTACTTACATTTCCTCCCCCTGCTGAATGTTTGATGTTATCTCTTGAACCACATCTGGAGTGTACATCGTTAAAATCAATCTTCTTGCTTAAAATCCTAACCTAAAAGGAATTGGAGGTTATCTTACTATTAAGCATATTCTTTGGTTTTCATGGTCCTGAAAATCAGGGTGCAAAACTACACTGTAAGGTCTGGCTTTGCACGATTGCAGACTAACCAACCAGCATTTTGTACAAATCTACTATCTTCCTCAAACATGGTCCATATAGCTATGTATACTGTGTGCATCTCAAAATCAGTTGCTGGAATACGTTAACAAAGAATAATCACATTAATTAATGAACAACATATCAATATATTATTGCCATTCATCATAAAATGTCATGATACAATAATAATGGGTAGCTTTATGTCATGTTTTTATATGAATAAACATGTATGGAAGATGGAACACGAGGCACACTCAAAGTAGGCCCAGAAGGCAGAAAGATTTGTTCATGAAAATTTCAGGTACAAAAGTGTGCAACAGTATCAAAATGAAGAGTCAGAAGAAGACACCACAAAGGATGATTCCCTGAATAACAGTTTGTTCCCATGCGAGCTGCATGAGGAATGCTGTTTTGGTGGAAAAACATCAGGATGTGCAACAAAAATTCCCAAAGATTACCTGCCCAATCTTCTGGGAAAATGTAAAAATCTTGGGGATTATTATCCTTGATTTTATGTGGGCATCTATTTATGTTTTATAAAACATTGAAGAGCTGGATGTGCTCCACAACACAGGGATCAGAGTTTAGATGACTGTTGTGAGGCTTTTATTAATTCTGTTTGGATTTACCCTCGACAACCTCTGTAGATTTTACCCTTTGTTAATACCATTTTATATTGTTTGTATGTGTTAACTGCCTGGGGTCATATTTGTGAGATCGGTGGCCATACTTAACCTATGATCATTGACTCAGCGACTGATTGAAGTTACAACAGCACTGAATTAATGGTAGTTGCAACTGGTCCTCAGAGTACTAGCCAACCCAGCAGTCCCCATCATGTGATCACAATCTGGGTGCTTGGCAACTCGAATGCCCTTATCACCAGTTGCCAAATGCCCCACAGTTACATGATTGCCATTTTAAACCTTCCATATTGGTTTCTGATGAAAGTCAAAGGGTAAGCCAGCAGAGAAGATTGCAAATCATTGGAGTAAATCTGTCCCATCCATGCACCCACCTCAGCCCCTTTGTACTTGCACTGCATATTCCCTCACATCTACCTCATACCCCTGTGCATCCTTTTCTCACCCATGTGGCACTTCTCATGCCCTCTCCCCAATCTGCACAGAGCTACTCATGTACTCTTCATGACTCATGCCTCCCACATCTCCCCGCACACCCTCCCTGATCTGCACAACACCTCCCACACATTCCAATACACCCTCCCTCATCTGCATGGCACCTCTTGCAAATCCTCCCAACCCACACAGTGCCTCCTCTTGCACACCCTCCCTAATGTTATGAGGAGCCTCTTGCATAGCCCTGCACAACTTCCCCAATCCACACAATGTCTCTTGCACACCCTTCATACCCTTCTGCAACCGCGGTGATCGCCCCAACTGCTTGTGGACCTGGGATTTGTAACTTCCTGCCCACTTCCCCAGTAACTTTGGTTGTGGGAAGCCAGCAGGAGTGGCCTCACATAATGACCACAGAATTCAGTTAATGAAGCAATTGGGATTGCAGGGATTTCCATTGAGGAACAATGTGGTTACATTTTATGATCACGTCACTTACCAATGAAAATTGCAGTCTCAAGAACAGTCTGCAGATTCTAAACTGTGTATAATGGGACAAGACAAAAAATGGCCGAGTCCCAAAAAGATGCCTGAGATCTGGCAAGTAGAATCAAATTATATTCTATAATTTAGGGATATTTATATATTAAACACTTCTTCTTTAACTTCTTTTTCAAGTGGCGAACACATTTATTCTAGAACAGTGATGGCTAACCTTTTTCTCTTTGTGTGCCAAAAGCACAAGAACACACTCGTGATAGTGCACATGCGTGCCAGCACCCATAATGCAATGTGTGCCACCCTTCGATGTGTACACTCCTCCCCTGTGCATGCGCATGCAACCCCGTGCATGCACGCGAGGGGTGGCATTCAAAAATTTTAGCACCACAGCAGGAGGGAGGGCATTTTTGCTCTCCCCAGGCTCTGGAGGCCCTCCAGAGGCCGGAAAGGGGCCCATTTTTGGACTTCTCGTAGGCCTGTTTTTCGCCCTCCCCAGGCTCTGGAGGCTTTCCTTGAGCCTCTGGGAGGGCAAAAATGGCCTCCCCTGGGCTCTGAAGGCCTTCTGGAGGCCAGAAAGGGGCCCATTTCTGGACTTTTGGAAGGGCCATTTTTCACCCTCCCCAGGCTCTGGAGGCCTTTTCCAAGCCTCTGGCGGGCAAAAATGGCCTCCCCTGGACTCCAGGGGCTCTCTGGAGGCCAGAAATGGGGCCACTTCTGTACTTCTGGAACATGCATGCTGCTTCCCCCCATGCATGCGCGCATGCCCCCCTGCATGCGTGTGCATATCCCACATGCCCCCCCTACCCCCTGCGCATCCCAAAAATCAGTTGGCCGGTGGGAGGTGCACATGTGCAGTGGAGCTCAGCTGGGCAACTGCTCGCATGCCCACAGAGAGGGCTCTGCGTGCCAGCTGTGGCACCCATGCCATAGATTCGCCATCACGGCACTAGACCAATCCTTTGAATATTCCACATCATATTCTCACATACACAATTCCCACCAATCTGCATCTTATCTGCACTTCATTCTCTCCAGTACTTAAATTTAGTATACAGTCTGCCCAATTTTAGTATGCAAAAAAAATCATTTCAGCAAATTAACTGAAACCTATACCAACCAACCAAGAAGTATATGTAGAAAAGAAAGACGAAAAATTTGGATTGATTTTCACAGGCTTGAATATTGTTGAAAATCTGTTGAGAGGTTGTAAACCTCAATGCATACAAAGAATATTTCTAAAGTCTGAATGTCCTTGAGTTCTGAAGGAAAGAGTGGGAAAATAAGAATAAGAGTATGCTTAGCTGCCTACAGGAAATCTTTGGAAGGCACTGTTTCTGTGAAAGGAAGCTAACAAAGTGCTGAACAAAGAGGTATCTGAACTGCACCTGAGGAACAAATAAAGAATTGGGGAGTGGGGGGGAACTAATAAAATAAGGCAGCAGAGATTAAGATTATGAAAAAAAGGGTGCAGTTCATTAGGAGATCTATGCTCTGCATGCAAATTGGGCCAGATTTAATCCCTTGGGCCACTGAATTATGTAGAGAATAACTTTTGTCTGATCTTTTGGAGCATTGTTGGAGTCTGCCTGATTTCCTTGTTAAGGGAACATATTAAAGCAGCCACAGAACTGAGTTTTGCCTGCCAGATGACCAAGAAAAGACACATTTCAGTCAAGGCATTCTGGACAGATGCAGCATGAATGCCCACTTGAACTCTGAATCACACTTTGCTCTGAAAATCCAGCTCTCTGCTAAGTCCTAATGTTGAGGTCGGTGGATCTCTGTGACTCTAGAACACAGCAGCTTTATATGCTCCAGTTTCCTGGGAGGGCCAAGCACTCCAGACAGGCAGGAAGCCACTTGAAGATTTTAAAAGTTTTTTGAACTTCTCAGAGGCACTGGGAGTCAGGCAATGTTCAAACTGACTTACTCACTAACTCAATGAATGACTGAGTAAATGGATCAACCCAAGATCAAATTAGCAGGTGAATTATTTTGAAGAGGTTATCAAACAAAGGCAATGTGTTAAGATATGATAGAAAACTGCAGAAGAAATGGTTGCAACAACTAGGTAATAAATGGAATACTGTATGAACCAGATTTTTGGCTAGAATGGGAAGAGGATATTGGAAGAATCTTCCCTTCTGAAGAATAACCTGAAGCGAAAACATTTACCATTTTAAAGTAGGTTTATATAATATATATATTCCCAGATGACAAAGACAGAATAACACAATTTCTAATATGTATTCTCTAAAATAAAATGCAAAAATGTAGTCATAATTCAGAAGACCATGGCATAAATGGGCAGAGAACAATGATTACATCTGCACTATATAATGGATCCATAGGATTCTGAGTAATGACAGTTTTTTACTGATAACTCTTGCATTTAAGTTGTTTTATTGATCAAAGCCTGACACTAGCAAATTCTGGCACCTTTTCTTTCAGAAGGATAAAACAAAAGTTTACTGGAATGCCCAAGAAAAATAATTTCTAGTTCCAAACTTTATGTAATGATAATCTTTCAGAATTTTTATTTTAAAAACCTTGAGGATTCTATGCATTAAACATTTGGTTTAGATCTGGCTCCAGTAGGAAAGGATATTAATATTGGTTATGTTTGCCACCTTGAGTTTTTTTTAAAAAATGATAAAAATAGGATAAAAACAAACAAACAAATAGGCAAATCATTTGGAAGTTTATAAAACAACTGGCTGCCCTATCCTTGAAGTGACAAATCAGCAGTTCTGAGAATAGCAATTGAGAAAAAGTATTTATCTGGAAATAGCTTTCCAAGCTTTGTGATTCTCCTGAGGGTGATTTTGCAGCTCTTCAGATCCTTACTCCATCCATTTCCCAAGCATATATACAAGAATATTCTGAGTTGTCCTTACTATTTTAGACTTATGTTGACACCTACAATAATGCCCATTATCTACATTTTTTGAGAAACTAGATCCTGTAGAGACTATCAACCAATCTCCAAACTGAGAAAAGTGTTTAATACTCTTAAACCCATAGATATTACTAACCCCAATAGTTTGAACTGTGAATTTACAAAAATGCCATAATCCCTACTATGCAAACAAAACAATAACACATTGCTAGTGTTTCCTTCCTAGTGATTATAATTTACTTTTCCCTATATATGTCTGGTGCTTTGAAAATCCATCCATCCATTTATCTGGCCATACATACAGTATATACATATATTTAAAATCCCTTCTGAGGGATTTTATGTAATTAAGAAATATGTAAACAAAAACTGTGAATATGGCATCTCCTTTGTGATATAATAACAAATCCTTATTCAAAAGGTTTTAATTAATTGTGACTGTAGTGACATAGTGTTAAATCTGCATTCAAGTGCTTTTCTGAGCAGAGTGGTGAAAAGGGAAACGAAGGAAAGTCAGCTTTAGAAAATGCATGTCAAAAACAGGTCATGGGAAGCCCTGTGAAGTAGAAAACACAAAGTCTTGGGAAAAGAGAAAGTGGCATTTCTTAAGGGAAGAAGGGGAGAGAAGAAACCTCTCATATGGAAAACAGACTTTCCTCATGAATTATGGAACAGTTAACCTATAGAGTAACAGTAACAAAAACACTGGACATTTCAAACCAGCTTTTCATCATTTGGGAAACAAGGAGGAGGAGAAAGATAAACAGGAAAGATGCATAGAGAGGAAAGCTATGGTCCATCATGAAGATGGACAATAGGTGAGACATTCTAAGGGCTGAATTTAAAAAATCATCTGGAATACTTATTAAATGTACAAATGGAACTGCTTTTAACTTTTACGGGGAAAACCCTCTCTTGGATATGTTTGAATGAAATGAAGGATCTCAACTGTCATATATTTTACCTAGTCAATAGTTGTCTATTTTAGAAGAGAAGGCATGGGTATTTCTGGCCAGATGGTAACCCAAGTTCTTGGAGGATCATATCCTTATTCTTGATTGGCAAGTAGCATGCAGAATGATTGCCTATTTTGGAATAAATACGTCACCAGCTCATTGCACAGCTGAGTTTTTGAAACTGTTTGCAGGGTGTCTTCCCCTTCTCCCTCCATTTTTTAAAGGTTTTGCTTTATGAACAACTCCTGCTTAACATTCAGAAAACATCCCTCTTCCGTTCTCCAATTCTGTTACTATTTCTAATTTTGAATTTTGGATTTATTATCCCATTTGACTGTCCATGCCTTGAAATCACAGCTCTATCTTTCCTGAGATTCTGAAACTTTTCTGAATTCCTTTTCCCTGACACAAGTAGGATTTCTGAAGCTGCCAATATAAAAACCTTTTTGAAAATAATTAAATGCCACAAAGGTTTATTGAAAAGTTCCTAAATGTTTAAGTATATGTTTAAGTATACATGTTTTAAAACATTTTTTATAATTGTCTAAGCTTTGTATCTTTTCTTCACAGTCAGGTAGATTTTCAAGAAAATTCTAAGGGTATTTGCTTGTCTTCATTGCAGTATGCTGTTAGTTAAGGTGACTTTTTTAGTTTTACAACTGCTGAATAAAAATTCTACCTTATAATGCCAGGAGAAAAAGGCTGTCCTTGTCTGAATCTATCCTGCGCACATGACTGTGACTATTGTTGCAAAAAACAAAAACAAAAACACCAGAATTTTCCATTTATGAATTAAAATTACACAGCAAGGCAGTAAGAGAATACTTGCTTGGTGTTGCTCTCACTTCCAAGAGAAAGCAGCAATGCCTAAATGAGAGAAATTACAGGATAGAAATCTTTCTGAAAGCAGCTCTTAGACCTGTCTTTCCCCAGTCTCATAGGTAAATACAATCAAGGTTACTACATTCTTACTCCATGTGTTTCAGGAATAGATAGATACTGATTTTGAAAGTGTCACAGTTTCTTCTGTCCTTGGCACAAATCAAACACTGAATTACTAAATACATTTCTAGAAAGGTGGCTAATGAATGCCATGCCATGAAATGAAATTTCTTATGAGCTTTGTGCCACATTTACTACATCTCTTTATCAAAAGGTCTGTGAGTATTTATCAGTCTCTATTTACCCAAATGCCTGTAATGGAATCTTGTAGTTGGTTTAAAAAAATGGCAAGCTTTCCGCCTTCTCCTCCTCCTCTATTAAACAGCAATAATAACAACAAACCTACACTATACAATAAAGTCATCAAAGATTCTGATATGTACCGTACATTGCATATATCTTATTTAGATATAAAATATGCCACTATACATAGAAAAGACAATTTGGCATAAGTGGCTATCTTCTAGACAAGCATGGGCCTTTCACACAAGAAATAGGAAATTGGTCTTTATTAAAGATTCTTATAAAAATACAGCTGGGAAATCATTACAAGGAATGGCATGATTTTATCAGTTTTATAAGTGGCAAAAAAGCATACTCATTAGGATGTATGGTAAATTGAAATTGAAATGGACAGATATAAGAATATAAATGTTCTTGTGCATATTGCAATTATTATAATATAGAAAAAATAATTAAAATAAAATAAAACCTACACAATTACTGGATCTTGGTTTTAAACAAAACGAAAAGTTCAAAAATGTTCAAATATATTAAGAAATGCTCATACTTTTCTCCTGCTTCCTTCTTGCTACACTATTTTGAGTTGTGTGTATGTGTGTAGTTTTGCAGAAAGTTTATGAAAATTCATATATATCTCAAGGATCATTCTTTGAAACAAGGGCACACAACTCTCAATGTTAATTCACTACCTTCAGGGTCCCTTCTGCTGTCTTTGCCGATTTCATATTTCCTTTGAAAGTTATAGAACACGACATTGCCAACAAAATGAGGCTCAACGTGCAGAGCAATATCCAGAGACTGGCTGGCTTTTCCCATGTACTATTTTAGAATGCAGAGCCATGCAAGAGAGAAGCTCTGGTAGAATCCCTAAGTGTTACATAGACCCATTTGGGTAGTAAAGATGTGCAGCTGACTTTTATTGATGACCCCTTATGTCCCTTCCAACTCTATGATTCTAAGGGTCTATGGTTGTCTTTCTGAGTCTTTCTCAAATTATTAAGTTGGAGATCAGGTAATTTTATCTGACATCACATACCAGCTACGAATGTGGGCGGGGGGGGGGGGTTCTCTTCTTTAGATGGATTTCAAATGTATTTTTAAATTAGAGGTATGAACTGCAATGTTTGTAAAAATAAAGCTCTTGAAGCATAACTGCATTTCTATTCAGGTATAGATTGAGAAAGTGCAAATTAAATAAATTACAATTCCGGTGTATGCTAAACCAAATTCTTCCATCTCTCCCCCTCCTAAACTACTGCAAACGAATATTAAGATAGGTAGGGAATGCAGAATGTCAAGACACCGGTATATTCAACTAGCCATTATGCAAAGCTGAGAGCACAGTGGTTACCTCAATTAATAGCTACACATCTTCATTTTTAAAGATAACTGTGAAATTTAACAAGTATAGATTGGTCAGTTCTAGATGATATCTGAATATTTTTCTTCTAAGACATTCTCTCTTGCTAGAACATATTAAGAAGGGAGTTTGCTCTTTTTTTAAAAAAAAACAGGGCTCTACCAATAAATAAATTCTCTGGGATACATTTAAGACTCTATGATTACATTCCCATAAATAAAAAAAGAAAAGATGATTAAAGATTAATTTTTGTTATACGTTAGAAATCTCACAGACAAATCATATCAAGTATTTGTATTTGTAGCAGCAAAGCTTAAATTGGAGACAAAGAATAATTTCAATTCTCTCTGAAATATATTGACTGGAAATACTGAGAATCTGACAGAAAGATACTAAAAAAATGCATTATTGTTTGAAAGAAGAAAATTGACAAAAATGTATAACTCTATCAATGATAGAGAGCTATTATCCAAGCTGAATTTAGCAGTTATCAGGGTTTTGATTTTTATACTGAGTTATATTAATCAGGGGCTTTTGTAACAATAGCAAATCATTAATTTCCTGGAAAACTAATATATTTGTCCCATAGCTAGAGTTATTAAAAAAGGATTTGTTTCTCAATCTGTCAAGTTATATCATTGCACTTAGAAAGGATGCTTCCTGTCTCTTTTAATCTTCGATTTAGTTCTTAAACCACTAGCTATTTCTATTAGACAATCTCAAGATAGTAACAGTATGGTTGCATTCAATATTGAATATAAATTGTTCTTATGTGCAGATATTATGACTATCCTTGTTAATTGTACAATGTACAATTGTACAATGTCATTACCACCATTGCTTTATAAACAACAATGTGTTTACATTCTGGTTATACTACTAGTTGTAACAAACTTGATTTACTAGCATTAGGATCTACTACAGCTATAGATTATTGCAAGAGACTGGATCTACAATTTATATTGGTTCACTAAAATTTTGGATTTGTATTTTTCTCAACATATATCACAACCTATTGAATTAACTACCGTGTTTCTCCAAAAAGATGACCCAGCTTGAAAAGAAGCTCTATCACGTTTTTGAGTACATGCAATAAAATTAAGCTCCACCTACACAATTAGCCCTAATTAAGATCCTGCCCACCCCAGGATGCAGGGGGTGGGGTGAGGCACACAGTTAAAAAATAAGGTAGGGTGGGAGTGGGGGTGGTGAAGCTGCCCTACTTACCAGGCCTCACACACCTCGACACCTGCCTCGCCTTCTTCTGTGGCCACTTGCCACTACTCGCACGCATTGCCCTGGCCTCCGTTTTGCCTTCAGATGCCTGCTGGCATCTGTTATCTGCAGCCAATAACCATGCTTCAGATTAATCCAGAGCTCTTTTATCGGCTGCAGATGCCTTCCAGCGAAATGGAGGCCGGGACAATGCGTGCAAATGGCGGCAAGCGGCCACAGAAGAAGTGAGCCAGGAGTAGGCTCCGGCTAGGCGGGGCTATTTGTGCCACCGCCGCAAGATGAACCTTCCAAAAAGAAGGCCTAGCTGTTTTTTGGGGGCTCAAAAGAAAATAAGACCTGGCCTCCTTTTTTGAGAAACATGGTATATCTAAACGCATAGGTGCAATTTTAGTAAATATAGCTTGACGATTAAAAATCTAATTAAGTCTTTGGTCAAGATTAATGTTATCAAAATGAATATTACATTGACATTAATATATATTTTAAGACAGATTCCAAAGTTACTACTTTTCACAGATAGATAAACTACTGGCAGATCAGAAAATGTTTATATCAAGCTAAACTCCTTTGACTCACCAAATTGAGATCACCATAAAATGCTTTAATTTACCAGATTTTCAACTCAGCCATTGGGCTTTTATATTAACATCAATATGTTTTATTCTTTTAGAATGAGGTGTTTTATTAATATTCCCTTCTTTTAGCCTAATTGGTGAGTGAGTGTGTACTGCCTCGGGAATCTTGGCAAGTTTTACAGTCAGACATATTAAAACAGGGATCTTCTTTTCCAGCGTTGAATGATAGACAAGTGAGAATGTGGCATTATGGAATAATCCAGTTCAATCCAAACATTGTAAAATGGCCCAACATTTTAAATCAGGTGGTTTTAACAGTCTTTTAAAGACTTCCAGATACTGTGTTCATTTTCACTCCTCATTCTAAGGAAATGATAATGTAAAATGAAAGTCAGTATTAATGATTTAACTGAAATGTGGAATTAAGAAGTAGAATTGCCTATTTTGAAGAATCAGAGGATCCAGGCATTAAAAAATGTAAAATGATAGTATTTTATCATTTAAAATAGATCAATTCATCAGAAAATGATCTATTTTCTGATATTATTTAATATTTATGGGACCCCCTCAAACAATGTTTTAAAAGACTAGACATTGGTGTGGCAATTAATTTGTATGTTCTGGTCTAAGACTGTAATAATAAATTGTATTGTAATTAATTTGTAACATTGAATGACATTCCTAAAACATTAATCTGTCATTTAAGGACCTTTGGTTCTTCTGAGCATGAAGCATGACAAAGCAGATACTTTTACACAAATGGAAATACTTTATGGATTTTAAGGAATGGATTCGGGATAACAATCATATGTTTTTGAAAAGTCTCTCTGTTTCTACTGGATACGGCTTAGATTTAATGCTAAGCTAAGATGTGAATTAATATTATATTAATTTTCCCTATTAATTAGTTTTCACATTTAGTTTATTTTAATTCCTTATTATTATATCTTATATATATATATATATATGATATATGATATATATATAAGATATATATATATTATATCTAGTTTTCTTGTTTCTCTGCCTAACCACTGGTTTTCCTCTTAATACTGTAGTTTTTTCATATTCTGTTAAAATAAATAATACAAAAAACCAAAACAACCCCCCCCCCCAAATATTGATTTTTAAAGATTCTGGTTGCATTGCCATGATGAAGGTATATGGGCACTTGTTTTAAGCCTCATCGGAAATGAACTGTGTTGCATGTTATTTTGTCCTTTCTACAAACATATGAACTGCAGATCCACATTTGATCATCACAGTTGGTGGGCATGTGATGCAATGTCCTTCACATTAGAAATGTTCTAATTATTTTCTGTTTTCTATTTTTGAAGGAGATCTATAAGGAAAAATATACCTCAGCTGAAGTGTGTGTTTTCAAAGGGTTCTCTAGCAGTTTCCTAGCTGCCCACAGAGCATAAGCATATTCCTGTGGTAGGATATGTTTTATAATTTAAAAACTTCATAATTTAAAACCAGAAATATATTTTACACAATTTCTTCAATCACAATTAAGAAAAAATAGCAACCAATGAGGGATGGGGGGGAGGGGTCTAGGAAGAAAAGGACTGTGTATGTACAGCAGACTTCTCTCCTGACTTTCTTTGGGCTTCCTTGACAATCATTAAGCTCCATGTTTCCCATTCCTGATGGACAGCATACTAGATTCTTCTGAAACATATCATTCACAGCAAAGAGAACCACACTGTACGTCTGACAAGGAGAGGCTGCTTTTTGCCCAACACACCCTGAAGAAGAATAACACGTGCTTGGTTTTTGTTTTTTTAAAGTTGCCTTCATGTTGAGTTTGGCCATCAGTGATTTATACAGACACATCGTTATTTTGGCAATGCCTTCTGGGATGTATTTTCAACTTCCTAGTCTAGACCACAGTAGTAAATATCTTCTGGTGATCTCCCATTCAACTACTAACCAGGCCCAATTCTGTTATATAAAACTACCATATATACTCAAGTATAAGCCAACCCGAATATAAGCCGAGGCTCCCAATTTTACCACAGAAAACTGGGAAAACTTAGTGACTCGAGTATAAGCCGGGGGTGGGAAATGCAGCGGCTACTGGTAAATTTCAAAATAAAAAAAGACTGGTCAAAAGTGTGAGGATCTGTCAGAAAACACTTTTTTCAGTACTCTGGGTAGTCCTTTTGTGCATATGGACTACTCAGAGGGCTGAAAAAGTAATTTTTGACTGGTCCTCGCACTAGTGACCAGTCCTCGAACTTACGACTGTCCTCACATTTTATGTTTTTGCCCTATCTTATCATCATTTCTCTCTTCCCCTCTCTTTCTCATTCTTTCTCTCTCCCCCTCTTTCTCTCTCTCTCTCCCCCACTCTCTCTCTCTCATTCTCTTTCTCCCCCCTTTCTTAAAGAGAGGTGGTAGGTTTGAGGAGAAAGATTGCTGTACAATAAAAAAGATGAAAGGGAAGAAAACCAACTCCAAATAAATATAAAGATATCAAGATAAAGAATGAATTGTTAAACTTTAAAGAATAAAAGAGAACAAATATGAATAAATAGCAATAATTAGAAACACACATACAAACATACAATGTATTTTCTTTGAGCAGAGTATTTGGCCGGTTCACAAATTTAAACAGTGTTTAGTCATTTCACTTTAATTTACAATTTCTATATTTCCTTTTTGCCATATTTATTCCTCATCTATTTTTGTAAAAAACCAATATTACCCTTCATCGTCATCTCTAATCTTAATCAAATTCAATTTTTCACTTCTATTCTATATTATACCCCTTCCCATTGTCATCTATTTTTATATCCATCCTCACATTGGTTAATTATGTATCTTTTTTGTATATTAATCAATATGAACATGAATATTTCAATTATTTCCATGCAATCCAATTTCTTATAAATCAATTACTGGTAATTATATTTACCAATAATAATAAACCAAATAATTTCCCCCATATATTCTTCCAAACCACAACTTAACCATTTCTGCTTTCAACACAATATGCAATTAATAGTATCTCAATTATTACAATTCCCTAGTTAAATAGAGCTTTTTTTCTTTTGTGTTTTAAAATCTTGAACTCTCCTCTTTTGCCATCTGCCATAAATTTCCCATTGTTTGCACATTTTTTGATGAGGAAAAAGAAAAGAAATCTGCCTTTCCAACGTGGCAAGGAAACAGCAAAGGCAACAACCTACTTTACTTTCAGTTTCGTTTTCAGCTTGAATTGCACAAGGAGAAAAAAAAATGTGCTCCAGCAGGACTCTTTGCAGCTAGAAAAAGACTCCTGCCCAAAACAGCTGAGAGCAAATCAGCTGAGAGTCTGGAAGCTGTTCAAATCAGCTTATGGTAATTAACCTATAGGAAGCTGAAAGGGGCTGTTTTTTCTATTTTTGCAGACACGAGTCTACTCATTTGTTTTCTTTTAAAAAGGCTTTTTTTTTCATGACTCGAATATAAGCCGAGGGGGGCTTTTTCAGCCTGAAAAAGGTGCTGAAAAACTCGGCTTATATTCGAGTATATACGGTACTTAATTTTTTGTAATGTGAGTAATATTAAAATGTCATTGGATTAGGTTACGTTTGTCTAGGAAGATTAACAGAAGTGGCACATTTTTCTCAGACCTCTCCTGTACTACTTTTCTGCTGTGCATCATACCATCAGAAATATGCCATTATGAAAATAAGATGGTTGGACTTTTGTTAGAACGCATAACTATGTTGGTGGTAGGACTGTACTTCATTTTGTTTTTTTGTTTTAAATCATACATTATAAAAAATTACAATATTAGCAAAAGAGAAAAGCTAGAACTGTTCCCCTGATACTATCAGCAGCCACAGGGCTGAAGTTTTTGTGCTTAAACTGTTTAAGAATAGTTTATTTCAGGAAAAAAAGTAACAGAACTTGAAATGCCTTTGTTTTGTTTCAGTTAACAATTGGGGAAACCTCATCTTATTCCATTATTTTTATTGTACGTGATCACGATTATAAAGTTTAAGGTCTCCTGTTGACATGTGAGCCATTTCAAGCTTTTTCAAAAATTCCATTTTTTTGTTGTCAGATAGTTATGCTGTATAAAAGTACTAACAGAAGCAGACCAATATGTGTGCATAGGTTGAGAGCAAGAGATAGATTAAACAGATTTATTAAGTAACTATCTACTGATGAGAACTATACTATATTTTGATTTATTAACAAACAACTTCTTACTGTTTTATGTAAGCACATCCAGTTGTTGGGGCTGTGACAGTATAACTCTATTTCCAGACTAAGGAGAGACAGGGTGCATGGGTTAGTGCATTCCTAGGTTAGTGTATGCCTCTGGCAAAAGGAACAAGTTTATCTCCCAATGACACTCTAAAATAGCATCTCTTCTCTCTTTAGACAGTTAGTTGTCATATCAGTTTATAGTGGATTTTCCTCCCTTCTATGCTTCTTATTTTTGTCATAGCTATTTCAGTTCATATTATGAAACTCCAGCTGCATGCTCTTGATTTCCACAAATTGATTGTGGAAGCAGTTCATTTCAATAGCCAGGAAAGTCACAGCCAAGATATCTAATACTGAGGAAGCATCACCACATTACCTCAGATACTTCTTAATTTCTTGAAAGTTAATTCTTATTGCCTAGAAGTATTTTTTCCAAAACTCCAAAGACCAGGCCTCTGGGTGGGCCCCCTAGTGACTGGAATGAAGCATCAGTACCAAGCATGAAGACTGCTTTAAAGAAGGCACATATTTCCACCAATGGTGGACCTGTCGAGAGGCAAGGAAACTCTGGAAGAATATTCAGAAGTGGCTCAATGAGATGTTGAGGCAATATATACAACTGTGTCCTGAAGTATTTTTATTAGGGATAAGACCCGTAAATATTAATAAAACGGCATGGTACCTGTTAGCTGCAAAATTGGCATGGGCTCAATATTGGAAGATGGATGTTAGCCCACCCAAACAAGTAATAATCCAGAAAATAAGGAACTGTGCAGAATCCGATTGGTTTACTATGATTCTGAACGGACGAGGGGACACAGACTATTATATATCCTGGAGCCAATGGTACAGTTAGATTTCAAATAGAGTTGTAAATAGAGATATTAGATAGACATGTTATTTAGTATATGTAAGAGACTTTTGCAGGTTACTTTATATATGTAATGGGACAAGCTTATTTCCTCCTCGCGTTATGATGTAGATCGCGATAGAGCTAACGTTTGTTGAATGTATAAGACAAAATAATTTTTTTTTTTAAAAAAAGATTGCTTTCCACAAGAATGGCCCACCCCTATCTCCTGCTGGACATCTCCCCATGCCCATCACACTGTCATGTCACTGCTTGCCTTTACTTCCTTCGTATCATCCATTACTTCTTCCCCAGGTCAAAGGAGCCATCGTATACTCAATTGCATGCTCCTTCAAAATAGCTGACTGATTTGGGATGCTTCTGCAAAGCACTCTGCAACCAAAACCTAGCCAGCCAGTCTATCTACTCCCTTCCGTCCATCCATCCACTATGCCATCTCATGGCTCAACTCAGGTATCTGGTGAAAATTTGAAAAAAGAAATAAAACCCTTCTTATACCCTTACCAACAGAATGAACCAGAAATGATTCTCCTCTCCTCTCCGTCTCTCTCCTAAGAAGGGACAAGAAAGTCCCATCTCCTCAAACCTTTATCACTAGTTTAGTTTGCTCCTTAGTCTTTTAGATGTAATGATGCCAAGGAAACTTGGCTCTGTACACTCAAGATCCTCTAACTTTCATGTCCAGAGTGCAGAGTGAAGGAGATGGCCAAAATGATCACTATCCCAGAGAGCTCACATGACAACCAGAGGATGCAGGTTGGTTGTCTTGGTATGTCATTGATCTATTTCCAAACTGATACCTGGGTGTCCAGTCTCTTCAGCACACCAAGACTGGTTATTTCCAGTTCACTGTCACCATTGCTGCTTATATCAGATTGGCCCTTGATGCTATCACTCTTGTTATTGCTTGCCATCACCATGTTGGAGGAGTCAATTCTGCAGCTATGTAGAGTCATCTCTTCAGCTATATGTAAATGGAGACTGGCCCTAATTGTTCCTTTTGGATGAAAGTTCCCCTTTGGACTCTTTGAGTCAACTGGAGTAATCCCAGTACAATACCTTACACCCAGGCTGTGAACCTAAAGCTGTATATATTTGTTTTCTGAGGTTTTCGCGGGTGTTTGTATGTAGGTCTTTGGTTATTCGGGTTTTCTCCCGCGTAAAATTGGAAGTGTCTTGGCAACGTTTCGACAAAGTCTCATTCGTCATCTTCAGGCTGGTGTTCTCAGCTTCATGCTTCCAGGAGCAATGTGTGATCCCACCCAATCAGCTCCCACCCCCACGGGCAGTTAAAAGGAAGAAACAGCTGAGATCCCACATTGCTCCTGGAAGCACAAAGCCGAGAACACCAGCCTGAAGATGACGAATGAGACTTCGTTGAAACATTGCCAAGACACTTCCAATTTTACGCGGGAGAAAACCCGAATAACCAAAGATCTACATATATATATAAAATATATACACACACATACACACACACACACACCTTCTTCTGTAGCTCTTCTGATGTGGTTATAGTACTTTTTAACCATTAACATTTTCCACAATGCTTATTTAGCAACCCAAGGGGGTACTTTATTTGTATAAGAGGCAATTATCATACAACCCTTTCCCTAGTTTCTGTGTTCATTTTATTATTCCATAGTGCACAAGAAAAAAGAGCAGCTTCAAAGAGGCTCCAATGTCCTCATGTTTGTCTAAATATTGCTCAAAATTGATTTTCTTCCTTCCTTCCTCTCCCACTCACCTTAGTAACATGTTGCTATGGCCACAGTCATTCAGAGAAATGTTTAAGAGCAGATGCCACTGTAACTGCTTTATGGTACCCAATGAGGACTTTTCTATCCAGATTTATGCTTTATCATCTAAGCAATGGTATGCTATCTGCATTTTCTACCAAAATGATTATGGATCATCTGCTGTGGCATACTATTTTATTCTATCTTTGTGGATAGGGGGAAAAGATAATTGTCAATCAATGGAAACTTATGTAAGAAATTGTGATACTTAGCTATATGCCAGCTTGAAGGCATGAAGGGAGAAATTAGTTGACTTTCTGTTCTATTAAACTTGCAAAAATACAAATATACTGATTTTAATTCTGAAAAATTAAAAAAATAATGACACCTTGAAAGAATTTAGACTTGATTTAAATATATATTACATTGGATTATGAAATATAAAGGCTGAAAGGGAAAGGGTAAAAGCAACTGAGAGACATGTTAAGGCTCCAATACATAACTGGACAGAGAAAGAAGAGTAACAAGGACAAGCTTAGTTTTGCCATATAGAAAAATCCAATTACATGAAGCTTGGCTACAGTTTGCGATGTAGTTCACAGAGAAATTTACCACATGTTAAAATATAGATCAATGCCACATACTCCCCACTATTAGTGAAGAACCTTCATTTCTCATCTCAATGCTCAAGAACAGATCTGAGATAAGAGAGCAAATGATGTTTGTATTTGTAAACCAGTAAAATCAACTAGTTAGAACCTGGAGAATCAGAAAGTAAGAAAACTCTGAAAAAGCTAAAAGTCTGACCCAAGAGCTTTTGAGGCATGATGCTGATCTCAAGGCGTCACATGAGTGTTTAATGCTCTTTAACCAACTATGCTTTCCATTCCCAGCAGAAATTGAGGAAAGTAACCCGATCAGGAGGAAGGCAATGTATACATGCAATTCTCAAACTGAGCCAGTTGGGGTATTGGGAGGTTTGCTGCAGCTATTCTTCTACAGGTAGCAGAACTCTCCTAGTAGTAAATACTTCCTTTAGTTTCTTAATCCTTCTGTGCAGTAAGCAGGGATTTTTGCATGAAAGCATCCCAAACAGACAGATAGAAGATATTATCATAGCAATATGAAGCTGCATGACATTTTTCTGAGAGGCTGAATAAAACAGGCATCATAATATGGAATTATTTTTGATGAACGAGGCACACTTGATCGTTCAATATAAATAATAGTGAGATCTTAGTGTATACACATTCTGCCATTTTTACCATTTATGGAATGTCCAGATATTTGCAGCTCCAATCTGGTAGCCCCCATTTGAAAGCAATTCCACAAATAAAACAAATTAATATTTCACAAGAAATAAAACGCAATTTGCATCTTAGGCAAATTATACCAATGTATTTCACAAAGCTATCCCTTTATCATCATAGAGTCAGATTATAAAACAAAAACATTTAAGTGGTTAACTTCACCCTCTAGAAGTTTCCATTCTGCAGATTTTCTTTCTACTTTATCAGAAGTAATTGGCTTCTTTTCTTCTAATAAAGGATACTAACACCTTATACATTCAAATCTACTGCTAGGGAAAATGCTAAACGAATGGAACAAGAAGTGTGAGTAATTAGGTGTCAATTACTACCGGAATAGAATTAGAAGTGTACAATAATTAATGAAGAATGTCCTTGGTAGCTACAAGTCAGTATTGCCTATTCTTCTCAACTCTCTCTACCCTAATCCTGTTTTTAAATGTACTTAAATGAAAGCCTTACCTGGCCCCCTTTAGGCTGATACTTGATGTTGTCTGTTGACCCAACTTTGGACCTGACATTCTTGAGATCTGGTAGAGGTTGATTAATCAGACGAAGTTGCTTAGGGGTTGCTGGAGATTTTGGAGGTGTGCGTATGATAGCAACTTTTTTCTCAGTGGGTACCAGAATTGCAGATGTGGGAGTACCCGGTGTATGTGGGGTTCTGGAATAACTAGGGGTCCCAGGTGTTCCTGGGGTTCGAGAGGAATAACTAGGTGGGGTTCCAGGAGTGATGGCAGTTGATCCTGGAGTAGTTGGAGTTGATGTACCACTTTTTCCTGTTCGGCTTCGAATAGGCTCTGATCCTGTATTGATAACAGAATTCTGTTTGTTCTATGATATTAATACCATTTCCTAGAGAGAACTGGCATCTAATTGTTCATAAAAGAACCTGATCACAAAAATATTCAGTCTTTGCTAAAACTTTTCCAATTACACAGAACCCATATTTTATAATATACCTAGAATTTTTTATCTGATCTTCTTCTCTGGTAGTATACATTCCTCTTACAACAGAAACACAGCTGAGCAGAAACTGGTTGCTGTCTAATTTAGATATCATCTCTGGTCTAAAACCTATTTCTTCAACATGGCAGTGTGGCCATCAATGCATCCAGAAACATTTCTTTTGAAACCAGACAGACTCTGTGTTTCATCTTGTCTTGTCTCATCTCATCTCATTGGATTCTTTTAGTTTAAAAAAATTAAATGGGAGATTAGCATATTGCAAAAAAAGTGTCATTTTAATGCAATTTTTTTTTATTTCCAGAAACATTTCTGGGTCCTGCATAGACTCTAGGTGTCTAAACCAGGGGCGGGTTTCAAAACCTGTCGCTACCGGTTCGCTCGTGGGCGCATGCGTGCTCATGCACCACTTCTGCGCATGTACAGAAGTATCTGGGTAGGTGGGCGGAGCCTCCTGCCGCCACTGCTACAGGTTCACCCAATCTGGGGTGAACCGGTAACAACCCACCACTGTATCTTATAAGGTTACAGGGAATAGCGCTCTAGAACTGTACTATTTCCTTCTGATAAATGGGGATTTTTGAGACTGTCTGGGTTCATTGTAGCATAATTGTTGTAAGATTATTCATAAGATGCTTTCAAAATTTCAAAAATGCCCTCTAAGTCAAAATAGATTAGAGAACCCTGAGCTTGTGCCTCCAACTTTAACTCTGAATTATGGGGGAAGAGACATACTTGTAGTTCGTCGTACGGATGAGATGGTGCTGTTCAGGGAGAAAGAATTTTCATCTCGTTCTCTGTCTGCTGAGATACCTCTTCGGGCGGGTAAAATGGAAGAAGGTCTTGGTAAAGAGGAGCGCTTTTCAGGACTCTTGGTTATTCCATCCTAATATAAAAAAAATAGGAAGCATTTTGGTTTTAAACATGTACTGGTATATTCAGCTCCAGCCTAACTTTGTATGCATTCAAGCCATTAAAGGGAACGCAACACTACAGTAGTACAGTACAATAGTATAGAAGCTGTTGAGGAAAAAGGGTAGACTCCACGGTTGAGATCAGAAAGTTGATTTAATTTGGCTATGACTGCATCAGAATAGCCTTATTTTATTTGCATTTAAAGTAAAAAAAAAAGTTTGCGTCTCTGCTGTGAACATACATTCATAGATCCATACACAGACGTACATTCTGAAGCTAAATAGAACAACCACTCACTCAATACTTGGAAATGGGCAGAGTGTCTTCTTGACATACAAAAATTGCTTGGAAAAGTCAGAGTTCTTGGGCAAGGGCTCTTCTATTGCAGCAAATGGCCTAAACCTATTACAAGTAGTCCTTGACTTATGATCAAAATTAAGTCCAGAATGTTGGTCTTAAGTCATTGTGGTTGTTAAGGAAGACACCCATGTGGCTGCCTTGCTCAGCATCCACAATCCCAGCTTTTCCGATTGTGGTCATTAAACAACCGCCCAGGTCATTAAATGACCTGCTGGCATGCAGAAATCTGCATGCTGGCAGGCTCAACATCATGCAAGCCTCCTACCTCCTCCCGCATTCCGAGAAGCCTTAAGCAAGTAGGCTCAGGAGTGTGCAGGCCTCTGCCTTTCCCCCCATTCCTGACTCTTCCAGTGAGCATCAGGTTTCTGCATCCCAATGGGCCTAGGCAGCTGAGGTCTCCAGCCCATGTTGGGGGAGAGGCCAGTTGCAGTGTTCCCAAGGGTGGGAAAGCTGCCAAGAACTTGAATTTTGATCACATGACTGTGGGGTGCTATAATGGTTGTAAATTCAGGCAGGGATTGTATGTCCCTTCACTCAGTGTTGTCATAGTTTTGAATGGTTTGCCGAATGAATGTTCATAAAACGACAACTACCAGTATGGGCATCTTATGAAATTTGTAGACATTGAATAGAATTAAATAATACATTAAGCTTTTCGAACAAATTTATTTTAATCATCTATAAATTAAGTTTTAATACTAGTTATTATCAAGGCAACAAATCCCAGATTTTGGCATCCTATGACATCACAATTCAACTCTATCTCAGTTATGTGCCTTCCTCACGCGGTTCTACCCCTGGCACTTTTTTGGATTCTGAAATTGGCTTTGCCTGCCAGAATCTGTAAATCAGCCCTTGCATTTCTTCCTGTTTATCTTCTCTCGTACTGTTTTTCAAAAACAAGTTATGGGAATAGATCATCACCACTTTCTCTCATCAATTTTCTCATCACTTGTGATCTGTGATGAGGAATGACTAGATTAATTCTCTTTTATAGACTTTATAGGCTAACCAGGAGAAGTGACCCATTGGAACTGTTGATATTATGAACCAATTTGATTATATTTCTAACTTATATACTGCATTTCTTTTTCATTTGGGAAAAAGGATATCAAGATGAGATATCCATATTTGGTAGTGAAGGGGAAAAATAAAGATGTGGGAATTTATTCTTGTTCTACCTCAACTGCCTTACCTGAGCTGTTTTTGAATAGTCTCTTGGGCCCGCTGAAGAGGGCCACGCAATATAATTGTCTTTACTGCGCAAAAGAACTTTTTTAGTGGTGATTAGTGAACAAGCAGAGTTGGGTCTTGGAGGAAGCAATGACTTTGCTCTAACCTTTGAGGCAGGAATCTTTGACAAAGAAGAAGTCTAATTATAGGAAAACAAAAAGAAGAATGTAATAGGAAGATGAACAATGAGACAAACAGAAAATGTATGGAATATGGAAAACAGATTTCAAATCAGAACCTTAAAAATAATTATTGTATTGTATTATTGTTATTACATTAAAGTAAGCATACATTAAAGTGATTTCATTGCTCAAATCATAATAAGAATAATGATATAATGGCTATTTTTCAAAAGTTGACATGGTTTTTTCTGAAGCTACTTTACACTGCCACTGGCTCATGCTAACATTCTACTTTTCTACTTTTAGTGTCATTATCTTTCCAGGTCTTAAGACTGGAACTTCAGTTATAGTATTCACCAAAGAGTATTTATATCCAAATTAGGAATCCTTCGGTTACCAGGCTGAGGCTAGACTTGCACTGACTCCATTCTAGGTAAATACAGCCCATATTCATATTTTTTATATTGTTATTGTATGATACAGGTTTTTTAGATCTCAGAAAAATAAGTCAATAAGCACTTTAAGTTCATGTTTAGGATCTTAGTAGACAATATTGCTTTGAAACTACTATTAAAACATTATGCATTACGCATTATTAACTGCAGCACTCACAGACAAACTGCTATATCTTGTTATAGATATAGCAGTTGGAGAGAACAAAGTCCTTCCCTTATGAAGTCTTCACACATAAGTAATTTTAACAAAGCCAATTATGGAACCCTTATGATATCATTAACATTTTTGCTGATTCTTTTTCTATTGCAAAACAAAATACAGAAGGCACTCTTTGTCTTTTTTAAATAAAAAAAAATTATTAATTTCCTTTCAAAAACCTTTCACCTGAAGTCACACTCAGGTGCATTCCATATGCTCTTCTTCATTTCAGTTTTAAATATACAAATCAAAGTAAAGCAGACTCATATATGTGGCCTTTGTAAATTCCCTACAGATATAAGGACTAGGTTAGAATTACATTTAAAGAAAATAAATTGGGCACCAAAAACATGCAATGTGAATACCTTCCAGAAGAATAGCTATGTTAGTCTATAAAGCCAAAAAACAGAGTAAGTACTGAAAAACAGAACAGAGGGATGGGATTTTATGGGCACAATTAGTATTATGATGTTGGGGGTTATAAGCAACAAGTGAGTATATAAGACAAGGATGTCAAACTCAAGGCCGGGGGGGGCAGATCCCGCCCACGGGGAGCTTAGATCTGGCCCGCAGGCCTGTCCTGGAAATGGTGATGGACTGGCCCGTAGTGTCTCTGCCTGCAAAAACGGAGCTCAGGAGGGCCACATGCAGCCCTCCTGAGCTCCATTTTTGCTGGCAGAGGGTTGCAGGATGCCATTGCAGCTGAAAACGAAGCTTGGGAGCCTGTTTTTGCTGGCAGAGCGCTCAGGCTGCCACAGGTACCCCCGACATGAGTGACATCGAGCTGGCCATGCCCACCCTAGCCATGCCCCCCACCCCCCAAGGTCAAACACAACTCTAATGCAGCCCTCAATGAAATCAAGTTTGATACCCTTGATAAAAGGTTTGAGAAATTGCTTATGAAACTGTTTAATCCAATAAATATTTTTCTCAGAAAAATTCTATGAAGTTCATTGAACTCAAGTCTCCCAGCCACAGACCAAGAATTGTAACCATCAGGTGACAGCTTTATTTTAGAGATATATATATTTTTATTTATTAAATTTATACAGCTGCCCATCTCACACAAAGTGATTCTGCACAGTGTATAACTATTAAAATAAAACAATAAAAAAAACAATTATTAAAACAGACATCATTAAAGAGGTAACCTCCTTTACTTAATCTACTCTCTGCCATCTTAAGATACGTGTGCTCAGAGCAGATAAGGTAATCAGGGGGCAAGCTTTCTACTTGAAATTATCACTTCAAGTAATGACAGGAATTGAACAGAAGTGTAAGATGATTTTTTAAATTTACATATGCAAATTACTATTCTTTCACTATCGAATTCTGGAAAGCTGTGGCTGTTGGATAAAAAGGAAAAAGATACTTTCAGTGGGTGAGCAAAGGTATTAAATACAAACAGGCAAATGTACATGTGCATATTAGATAAAAGGGAACAGGACAGCCAGTGGTGGGTTTCTACAGGTTCACCCCGGTTCGGGAGAACCAGTAGTGGCGGTGGCAGGAGACTCTATCCACTTGCCCAGACGTCATCATGGACGCTCTGCACATCTGCAGAAGGCTCTGTGCATTCGCAGAAGTGCCATGCGCGAGCTCACAGTTCCGAACTAGTAGCGAAGGTAAGTGGAACTCACTACTGAGGACAGCCATATGTTTATTCATATATCTGCACATCCCACGCAAATGAGTGTGTGAGGTATATAATTTTATAACATCTGGGGTATGGGAGAAGCCATCTCTTTCTACCTTTCTTTATAGTTTTCTTTTCAATCTGGTTTATTCTGAAGCAGCTAGACAAATGGTAATTATGCCCAGTCCCCAAAGTTATGGCCATTGCAATGCTCCTGCAGCCATGGGATCAAAATTTGGGCAGCCAACTCATTTAACTGCAGGGGTCCTGTCCTTCAATTCCCTTCATCTCCCCCCCCCCCATCATCTGTGTCCCTTGGGCTGCCCTTAGCTCCACTGACTCTACCACTCCCAGATGCTCTTTGCCATCTTCTTCCTCCTACTGTTGAGGAAGTGTGCCCAGCCTGGCTCTTCATGAGGCAGGGTGTGCAGCCTTGTCCAAATTGTGTCAACTTTGTCCAAATCATGTGCAGCCTTCTCATGAGGGTCTGAGGGCCACATGCAATTTGTACAAGGCCGCGCTTTGTTTGTAGAATGGTCTGAATGGTCTCAGATAGAAGGTCTGGTGATTTGGATTTGATAGGCTTCCTTTCCTTGATTATGTTTTATCATATCTTATTATTTGATTTCAATTTCTGCACTAAGATGGACTTAGTCACTTCATCCAGTTGTCTGATTCCAGCTGCAAAACTCATAACAGGTACATTTAAATTGGAGGGGATATTTCTTCCCTATAGACTAAAACAGAATATATGTCTGGAGAAATAAATATAAAGAATTGGAAAGCTTTTCAACTTTGGCCACATCCTTTTTCATCCTGCATTTCCTGTTAGAACAAGTATGGTTTAAGAGAGACATTCTGCTCCTCCCATCTTCTCTTTGCAGGAAAGGGGAGAAAGGAAGCAAAAAGAAAAGATGGCACTTCATAGAACCTCCCAGTTGTAAGTCACCAATCAACTGAATTTGTGGTCTTGAACAAAGAATAAACATGGAAAGCAAAATACTATGAATGGTACCTACCACATCTGGTAAAGTGCAGTCAAACATATTTGTGCAATGACTCCTTCTTTTGTAATGGTTAACAATGGGTGATAAAGATATCGTTCTGTTCTGCTGGTGGTGTTTCATTGTGCTGATTTCCTATTTTATGCTAATGAAAACAGGTTTTCTCTGCATCTTGAGGCTATGACAGCACTAGTTTTATTATATTTTCATCTAGATTTTGCTTAATGCCTTGAGAGTCCATGCAGCCAGACTTTCAGCTGCCTTGTAACTCAGGGGCCCTGATAAGAGTGTGCTGGTGTCAATTTGCTTATTTAGCTGATTAGCATTCAGTCTCAGGTTCAGTGATTGGCTGAACTTTGGATCCCCCCACCCTTTTTTTCCCAGGCAGAGCAGCCACCACTGGCTTTTAAACATACAGAAAACAGTTCAGATATAGATTCTAATATTTTCTCTTACAAGAATGAATCAGACTGATAGATTGAAAGTAGTGCCATGAAGTTCTCAGAATTGCATCTGATTGACTAGAACATAAAATAGAAAACTTAATATCTTTCTAACTGTCAATATGTAATTTTACACAGTACAGCAATTAGAATATTTTAAGATCCTATGATTAATTTCAAAGTGAGTAAAAAAGAAACTATTTGTTTAAAACTGCCAAATGGTTTTTAAAGTTATTTATGGTAATAAAACCACCAAATATTTAAAATACGCAGACATATAAAACACATAAAGGCAAATTCACCCACCGAAAGTTTTTCCTTTGCTTGCTTAAACACCCCAGGCGTCTGGTTTATTTCACCACCAGCAGCTATTAGAAAATAAGGGGAAAAGGGTTAACATGTGAAAATCATAACTTCAAATTAACCTTTAACATTTTCAGTTTAAATTGCCATGCAGTATTTATAATGAACTAATTACTGGCCCAACTTTTGCTAATTAAAAAATAAATTGCAACTGGAAAATTAAAGAATAACACTTCTCAATGTTCTCTAAAAATGTTACCATCAGAGCATTGCAAAGAAAATTATGAGGTTTGAATGATGTGGTATTAACAGCATTATATTCAAACAATTAGCAATAATCTGAAAACATTGGCCATCACTTTTTTAAACATATCAGCACCAGTAATATTTGGTCATGACTTAAAACCACTTCCTATATGTATGTACTGCATCTTCTAGGAATAATATTACAAAGGAGGGCAAGACTTTATTTATATTAAAATAAAAGAATAGGACAATGAAATGATGGCTTTTATTTCCACTGTGTTATCTGTTATTTAAATGGTTTGCACATAAACCAATTTACAAACATAAAGAAAACTGTAGTTAAAGAAATGGTAAATAACTACATAGCCCAACTGTTATATTCCATTCTTTTGGTTAGCAGCACGGAATGTGGAATTTGTACATATAGGAAAATCCCTGCATGTATGTTCAGTCTACTCCTCTGTAGTTGAAAAGGACAATGTGGGCATGAGTCAACATGCAAGACGACATGAGTGTAACATCCCTCACTGAACAGTTTCCAAACTTCTTACTCTGAGCTGGGGAAGCATGGAAAATGCTTCTATAGTTTCTGGTTCCGTGTATGTTTTCCATGGTGTCCAGGTGAGTCAAATGTAATAGTCCTGAGATCTTCATCATCATCAAAGGAAGGTTGGGAAGAGAGTCAAGATGATACAAAGGAGCAGCATGTATGCATCCTTTCCTCACCCCTTTAATCATCTTATGTGCAGTCTGAATACCTGTGCCTAGCTTAACATATCCTATTGTATTAATGATCACCAGTTCATTGCTTGCAGTCAAATTCAAAGAACACAACTGCAGTAGATAGCATGGTTTGCAACATACGTTTCTTAGAGATCTGATGGAGTTCCTTGCACATAGAATTATTTCCAAGGTCCAGGATGGCCAAACATTCCATGGTTTGCAAGGAAGTATCTATTATCAGTGTGGCTACATTATTATCAAATTAAACCCTTAAGTAACATTTAAAAAGTATTGGTAAATATATTAAAAGAAAAATAAAATAAAATAATGTAGCTGTCAGTATTTGCAGGATATATTCATAACAAGCTGCTTGCATAATATTTTCTCAGTTTACTACTGGTCCCACCTACCCACCTACCCACCTACCCTTCCACGTAATAGATACATCTGATTGAATCATATATCAGTGATCCACAGCTATTAAATAATGGGGAAATGCCTTTACTGATGACTTACCTGAAAGCATAATAATTCTTCCATCTGAACAATAAACCTGGATCATGACTTCACCCTGTCCCTTGGAGTTCGATTAACAGTTTAATCATGCAAGAAACATGTTTAATTCTGGGACACACACCATGAAATTTAAGATGAGGAAGACAAACCTAATACATGTTTGTCCCAGTTCAAAGCCTAAGCTGCTACTTCTGTTTGTCCTATGATATGGATGTTGTGATGTCACAAAGGAAACACAGCCTTACTTTTTCAACCAACCAAAAACTGCAGTGCAAATTTAGATAAGGTTCAGATGATAGTCTTTATATTACTGTATTTCAATGGTTGATTAAAGTCAATGTGGTTTCTTCAAATGCCCTTTTTTGTGTATATAAAAAAAGATAAAAAGAAATAAGTACTGCATGTGTGTTTGCATGAAGTAGCCTTATTCAAAATCTAAGTTTTACCATTACTCTTTATATATACATATATATATATATATATACATATATATATATATATATATATATATAAATTCTATATCTATATCTCTATATGAATATGTATATGTATATCTATGTATGTATATATAGTTTCATATATATAGTTTACTCTGCTAGAAAGAAGATCCATTGATTCAATGGGAAAGATTTCCAGTTTATAATGCCTGAAATTGCAGCTACAGAAATAAAACCTCCATAGGGAGCTTTTGAGTATGTAATTAATAGAACTGGCAAATATGGGACACATTTCATATAAAACTGAGAATATTTTGAAGGGTTTCGGATTTGCAAATCAGTTCAGTCTTTAAAGTAAATTTGAAGATACACAATTTGAAACTTGGCTATTTGAAAATAAATACCATATCAAGCCTTGCTTTAATAGTACACTCGAGTTTGACCTAATTCACAAACGTCAATCTTCCATGAAAGAAAAAAAAAGTGCTGATCAGTAGCAGATTCTTCTAGTTTCCCTGAACCTCAACCCCTGGTCTCCTTACAGTTTTTCCACCTTATGGAAAATCCTTTGTGAGCATAAGCTAGAGGAAGAGATCTCCTATTTTGTTGGAACTATGGCTAACTCAACTTTAGTCGGAACATGCCAGGATCTGAACCGTTTTCCTGAGTTCAGCTACAGTATTACAAGAAACAAGAAATTTTAAAGAAAGACATAAAAGATATACAAGAAAATAATGTTGTCATTTCCCCCTACTTGCTTATTTAAAAGTAAATTTGTTCTATCCCTCTAGCATTTTGAAGAAGTGCACAGACATTGAGATGATCAACACTGATGTAACTTTAAATGGATTTGCTATCTGACCAATATTCTTGAAACTCTGTAATTCAAAAAAAATTGCCTGCTTCTCCCAGAAAGTAAAGCAAACAAACAAACAAACAAACAAACAAAACCCTTAATTTTTGGCAACCTTTACACTGAGAGCAAATGTATGCAGAAAGATAGATATCTCAATTTTGTTTCAATGTAAACTCTGAGTTTAATTTGGAATATTAGTCTAGATCCGTGATGGCGAACCTATGGCACGCGTGCCACAGGTGGCACGCGGAGCCATATTAGTGGGCACGCCAGCTCAGCTCTGGGGCACATGCGCCTGCCGGCCAGCTGATTTTCGGGCCTTCTGGGCCCACCAGAAGTAGGGAAACAGGCTGTTTCCTGCCTCTGGAGGGACTGGGTGGGTGGGGAAGGCCCGTTTTTCTTTCATACCTGGCTCCAGATCCTGTCTATTTATCTGGGAAAAGCAAAAACAGGCTTTCACACTCCCTTGGAGGCCCTACGGAGGCTGAAAGGGCCCATTTCCTGACTTCCGGTGGGACAGGAAGTGACGTTTTTTGCTGTCCCCGGCCTCCAAAGACTCCTAGAGAGGCTCCTAGAGACTCCTAGAGAGGTTCTGGAGGCTGGGGACAGCAAAAAATGTCACTTCCTGTCCCACTTTCAGCCTCTGTAGGGCCTCCAAGGGAGTGGGAAAGGCTGTTTTCGCCCTTCCCAGATAAATAGACAGGATCTGGAGCCAGGTAAGAAAGAAAAACGGGCCTACCAGGCCATCATGTGCCAGGAGGGGGGAGGGGGGCTGTGCGCACATGCGTGTGGGCACGTGCGCGCACGACCCTCCCCCACCCCCCCTCTCCTGGCACGTGATGGCAAAAAGGTTAGCCATCACTGGTCTAGATGATATGGTTTAGCGTTTGTCAAAAACTGCCTCAAAGATATCTTAAGTAGCTAATGAGAACCACAAACAATTCTCTATGATGGGACATAAAAATCAAGAAAGCAATGTTCTTCTGCAGCTGATAGTGCTGCTCAGTAGACAATTAGTGTCATGAAAATTATAGAGAATGAGTTTGTGTCATATTCAACCATATCCATCATTTGCTTATCATCATTCTTATTTATTGAGTTTTGCTTGGAATAAAAAATATCATTTAATTGAAATTAAGTAATTAATTACTCTATTTCTGATTTTCCATTCTGAGAAGTAAAATCTCTATTCTGATCAATAAGTGATGCAACAGAAGGAATTTTTAAACTAAGTCTTCTATTAGTCTCTCACAATTCTTTGGGAACTGAGGCTTTCCTAATGAAAAAAACAAGATTGGCTTGAGTCATATAGAAACAAGAATGGTCATGCAACAAGGAGCTTTTCACTTTAGTGAGTACGCAAAAGTCTACCTCTCATTATGCTAAAATGTTCTGATTCAGAAACTATTATCTGATCTTTATATAATGTACAACTAATCCCTGACTTACAAGGATTTACAGTTGTTTAATGACCATTCAAAGTTACAACAGCTGGGAAAAGGGTACTTTATAGCCTGTAAAGCTATATGAAATAAAAGTTCCCCACAATCATGTGATTACCATTTGCAAAATTCCATGCCAGTTTCCCCAGAAAGTGAATTTGGAAAGCAGGCAGGGAAGGTTGCAAGCAGAGGGGACAGAGAAAAGCTGAAACTCTCATCTGGGCTGCAGGAATGGTGCTGAAATTCTGAACATCATGACATCCTGAAGATTTCATTTCTGTTCCTGCAGCCTCACAAGGAATTCTCTGTACAGGGAGTAGAGCTAAAGTGCTTCTGTGAGCTGCAAAAACTTTTGGGAGCAAAAGGGCTGCCTGCCAAGAGGACTTCTACTTCACACTGACCTGGGAAATTGCTTAATGACTGCAACTGGGAGTCTTTGAATGAAGCAGTCACATGGGCTTGTTGCTAATGACCACTTTGCTCAACAACCAAGATTCCAGTCTCAAGTGTGGATGAAATTGGAAGTGCTGTTGCAGAATTACTTCTGCCACAAATGTGTGAAGGACAGGCATTTCTGTTGTCACTGCTATGCTACATTTTGCCCAATGCTGTCCTCACAGGAAATTTAACTGGTATTTATTCCTACTTTTGGATATAGAAACCTATGGACCTTACACCAAAGTAGGAAAAAAAGGCACATTCATTGCCCACTACCATTTTCTTTAAAGACAACAAGACAATGCAAAAGTCTTTTAAAGAAAAAGGAGTCTTCTTTTGTTTTTACATAGGGAGCCAGGATGCTTCTCATAGAGCAGCGTTCCCCAACCTTTCCAGGTTGGTGGGCCGGCATGGGAGGGGGAGGTTTTGTGTGAGGGGCAGGCGGGCATACAGGCGTGTGCACAGCTTAATTTGTGTGAGGGATGGGCTGTGAGTGCCAGCTGTGAGTGGGGCTGCGAGTGCACCAGCCTACCACTCACATGGCCCAGTTGCGAATAGGCCACGCCCCACAAGTTGGGGACCCCTATAACAGAGAACTTCTTGGAAGTTTGAAGAAAGAAGGCAGATGCATTTTTTAAAAAAAAAATAGGTTTGCCTGTTTAATCTATCATGATTTCAGTTTTTTTTATCAATAGTTTTAAGAAAATATACAACCTAAATTAAATCCTAAGAGTCAAGGCCTACAGTTATTGGAATCCAGACACTGTCATCTACATATCTGAATTATATATAATGTACTATCAACCTCTTCAATGAAGAGAAATATGCATTAGTCACAAACAGTTCTGCAATACAATAGATGATAATATATGGTTGAGTTGTACAGAAGGTCCAGTAAGGACAAATTTGTACTGTAATTTTATAAAATATAGCTTTTTGTCAATAAAGGAAATGGGGAATGAATTTACCAGAAGCTCCCTGGCTTTAAATTATTATTTAGCATTAGATTGAAGATGCATGAATATAATCAGTTAACAAGATTCTTTTCATCTATAAATTATGGATTGGCACTCTGGTTTTATAACCTTATATCCACAGACACACTAGAGGAGAAATATTTTGGAATTGTCAGGAAAATATTTTCCTGGAATTAGTAACATTATCTCATGTGCATTGTAATTCTGTATATAAAATAAAGAGATCAAGGGTAGTATTTAGTCATCTCTCCTTTGTTTGCAATAAAAAGCATACATAACCAAATATGTAATTATAAGATGCATATTTCAATCAATTTTTGCATGGTCACCCAAGTACAATTATTGACAAGTGTGCAAATCTGTCCTGAAAAGTATTTGCACAAATGTTGTTCCTTGTGAATTATTTACATTAATCTCTTCAATTCCAAAAGCTCATATCTCCTAAATTATTATAGATGTATAATTAGCTGCAAGTCCCTCATTTTCCTGTATTTTCTACGTTTTTCACTGTAAGCAAATATTCATATTCAGGAAAGTTTTCTGTTCAAAAATAGCTCAGATTCCGTGTTTTAATACATGACAATTTTAGCAAACAAATCAGCCATCAATTTGACAGAGTTATGGTACACAATATAAATACAAAGTGGAATAATGTCGCAATTATTATTATGCATGAGAAGAAAAACAGTAAAAGAATAAAGGAAAAATGTAAAACATGGTTCAAAGCCATTTGCACTTTCCCACCAGAACAGAGCAAAAATGAAAAACAAAACAAAGCAAAATAGAGAGATTTATACAACACTATTATCAACAATAAACAGCTACAGAACTTGGGAAGTCCAAGCATGGTAAGCATTCATGATCATGGCCTCCGAATAATAATAAATGAAAAGAGTATGATACAAAAAAAAGCAGTATCATTCATGAGAGCTGAAAAACTCTTAGAGAGGAAAAAAATTGAAATCAAAATTAGAGCAGCCAATAGAGCAATGAGACTACAAATAATAATAATGAGAATAGTAATGTCTATGTTTGCCAGCCACATTGCATAAATTCAAGACAGCACAGTCACCTGTCTGCTTCCGCTTAACACAGGAGTGATGAGTTGGTCTAGTATGTTTGATAGCAGGTTTTAAAATGATTTTCCTGGAGGGAGAGTGAGCCTGAACTTCAGCTTTTTTAGAAAGTTCAGCTTTCTTATACACAGCTATAGACAAGAAAACAAGAGCATACAATCAGAAATAAAAAAATTGTAAGTAGAAATATATTTCAACAAATCAACATATTGGCTGCTGGTGCCACCTTAGCCATTTAACTCTGACTTGAGTTACCAATGCCCACATGATTTATATTTAAGATATTATTGCTTTCAGCAATTCTGTCATCCTATAAATATACATCCTTTCCAAAATTACACAATTTTACTGAAAATGCATATATTATTTTAATAGGGTGGGAAAGAAAACTCTTGCTATTCCAATCTGTACCCCTGTGTCATTCTGATCCATTCCCTTGTCTGAACATCTCAGATAGCCTCAATGCTGGGCAACATATGAAGCTATGGAAGGAAAGGAACACCGATGTACATTATGTACAAGGAGATCCTTGTGAGACATTCAGTTTTGAAGGCTCCCAACCTAGCTGTGGTTTGACTAATATGATTTGATTCAGAGAGTTGGACATTTACCTTGATTCAAATTAAATGAAGTCTTCTGGATACCTAATGACAACTCTTTCTCTCTCTTTTTTTTAGTAAAGATTAGAATTGAGAGTACTCACGTGGAAGCCGTGATAATTAATGAGGTAGAAATACTGCTACGTGGATACTCAGCACCAATATTATTAGGGTAGATAATATGATGCTGACAAATTAATGAATCTTAGAAGATGAATTTCTATTGGTACGTTTATTTGCTGTTACCACCAGCATAAAAGTGAAGCGATGGAAGTAGTATGGACCGTATGTCATACTGTTAGCACAAATGTATGTCCTTAATGAAAAAGTATACAGATGAGCAACCCACAGTACAGCATAAAAGGAAAAAGAGCAAGTATTATATAAACCTTTTTTCCTTCTCACTTCATCTCTGGAGACTGTGCTAGGTTCCTTTTTAGCTATTTTTCTTTCAGGAGTAGAAATCCTGCCTCTCCCAGTTTTTAAAGGCTTTTCTTTTTTATGTTTATCAAGAGATGGTCTCCGCAATTCTCTCTCTGATTTCTCCTCTTTAGGAACAGTGTCTAACTGTTCTGTCATGATGCTCCTATCATCATCTGCAGGATCAGAGTAAATTATAACAAAAACAGAATTAGTTATTTGTACTTTGCTGGGATATAATCTTTTAAACAATTTGGCTGATTCATGCTTGTATTATTTTAATAACATTCATGACTGCACTATCATTAATTATTTTAATTGTTAATATAGTATATTGAAAGCAAAATGAATGAATGAATGAAAAAGCATAAGGCACACCTTGTGTATCCACCCATATGCTGTCGGTATCCAGGACGGAGTCATCGATCGTCGTTTCATCTTTATAATCGTCATATATTTCTGTCTTGTAATCAGTTACTGGGATTTCTTCCTGTTCAGCTGATCCAGGAGGTTCCAAAGACTTTTCTTCTGAGTCTGCTTCAACATGAGCAATAACCTCTGCCTCCATATCCAGCTTTTCAGTACAGAAATCTTCTCCGCCTGCTTCAGCCTGTGCAGTTTCAGCAAAGCGAACACTGTGGGAATTGGCTTCTCCTTCATCAATGGTTGTCTGTACAATTGTAATGAAATCATCCTCAACTGTAACAACAGATTCTATTACTCCTTTGAGCTCAGGTATCTCCACAGGGATAGCTTTACATACTTCTTCACTGGGTCTCTCCAAGTCCTCTTCTTTACTCATTTGCTTACTGGTTTCCTCTTCTTGATCTTTTTCCTCCTCTTGTCCTTCTGCTTGCTTGATCTCTTCCTCTTCTTTTTCCTTAGTCTTTTCTTCATATTCATCTTTCTTAATCTCTACTTCATCTTGTTTCACAGGCTTAATGTCTTCATGTTGTTCTACATTTTTAATCTCTTTTTCATGTTCTTCCCTGTGCTTGATTTCCTCTTTTGTTTGTTTTTCTTCTTCCTCTTGTTCTTCTATTTGCTCAATCTCTTCCTTTTGTTCTTCTATTTGCTTAATCTCTTCCTTTTGTTCTTCTATTTGCTTAATCTCTTCCTTTTGTTCTTCTTCCACCTTTTCTTTCTCATATTTTAAATCATCATTTAAATCATCATTTTCAACATTCTCAGTGCCAGTTATCACCACATTATCTACCTGATCTACTTTATGCTCTACTATGCTCTCCATTTGAGTTTCTGTTGTTTCTTCTTGAATAACTTTCGATATACTTTTTTCTGTAGCAGATTGTCCTGATGGAAAATGTGCTGCCTGTTCTTCCTCTGGCAAAGATGGGCTTTCTCGTTGTATTTTGTCCTCGTGTGGCTTTGAAATTTCTCCAGACAATCCCTCTTGCACTTGACCATTATCTCCACTTGATTCATACGATTCTTCTTTATCTACTGCTTCTTGGTGCACCAGATCAGGCTTAGGGCCTTTTTCCTTAATTTCAATTTCAGACAGTTTAGCTGTATCTTTCATATGATCAGTTTCCAATTTTGCACATAAATCAGGTTCTTGATGTAATGTAAAGAGGATCTTCTCTGGATCTTCTTTATCCTGCTCTGAAACTAATTCAGTGATTTGACCTCCTAATTTACTCTGATACTCCTGTTCCACTTGCCGAGCAGCAGAATCCATATCATGTTTTATAGCATCATAGTCTGGCTTGCAGGACAATTCTGCCTTATCTATATTTGCAGCAACATGAATAGCATTTTCCTCTTTCTTAATTAATGAAGAATTTTTTTCTGGCTCAACTACAGTTTTATCATTAACATCTACTAGCTCTGAACCAAGCTTTATTTCATGTTCAGTATCTTCAGGAAAAGATACTTCTTTAGCATCAGCTTGTTCCTCACTTTTTTCTAACACGGTATCTAATTTATCAATAGCTTTTCTCTCTTGTTCAAAGTCTTGGCCCCAAATTGTGGAGTCCTCAGAGACCTCTTTTTCTTCACAGGATCTCTCAGCTGCTGCCAACTTCACTTCTATCAATGAGAGATCTGTAACTACACCTCTCCTCATTTTCTCCTCATAAGAGCAGCTTTCTCCTGCCAAATTCTCACTGTCCTGAACTGGAGATGGTAATGGTACTGTGTATTTGTTGAAAACACAATAGCCTAAATCTTCTATTTGACTGTCAGCTTTTAGAGTCATGTGATTTTCATCAGTCATAAGCTGCTGAACTGCAGAGCTGTCCTCAACAACCACCTCTGAAGGAACAGATTTCCGTTGTGCTACCTCTGTATCTGCACTCACAGATGCTACTCTTGACCTTGTGCCAGCTAAATCTAACATTTCAGGTAAGTCAGGAGCCATTACTGTTCCATTTTTGTAATAATCTTTAGCTAGGAAAGGCGATTCATATAAAGGCTCCACCTGAATCTCTCCTGACTCTTTAAATTTGGACTCTTCTATCCTCTCTTCTTCTTCTGCTGCTGCTGCTGCTGCTGCTGCTGCTTCTGCTTCTTCTGCTTCTGCTTCTGCTTCTTCTTCTTCCCTACTTTCTGTTGGGAAGGGGGGAGCTTTTTCTATTCCTGGGGTGGTAGCGGGCAAATAATCATCACCTTCATCTCCACTAGCCGTATCTAAAATATCTGAACCTAAAGGTGAAAGATCATGAGCACGTCCAAAGTTAAATCCCAGTGCTATAGAATCTAAGCAGGACATTGGGAGATTAATTGACATACTTCTCTGTTCTATAGCGGATCTTCCACCAAGCCCTAAGCTCCTGCTGAGAGTTAAGTCATCTTTATTTTTACTGTGGAGTTCTCTCTTATCTCCATACACATTTGGGTCAATGGTATACATTCTTTCTGGAGGAGAGCTAGGTTCCTTAGCATCATCTTCTGGGAAACTCTGGGCAAGGGTACTGTATCCAATTTGATGAGCAGGTGGACTGGGCTGTTGGTGTGCTTCTGGCTGATAGTCATCAGTCTCCTTTTTAGATACAAGGGAATTTTTATGGTAAATATCATAAATCTGGTCTTTTGAATCACTCAGTTCATAGTAATCGTTGCCTTGCTGTACTTTATCACTCTTGATAACTTCATCTTTAAGAGTGGAAGTTTCAAAATATGTAGACATACCTGATTTATCTTCTTCTATCCTCATTTGGTGGGGATCTGAATCTGTAACAGGAAACACTTTACCATTCCCTTCTTTTTCAGAACGTTTGTCTTCCTGGGGTTCTTTATGTGTTTCAGATGGGGATTTCTCTATTGTTTCATGTAATGCAGCGGTATCCAAACGCTCTTCATATTTTTCAGGAAAAAAATCTTTACTGAATCGGTCTGCCATGACCTCAGCACCATGTGTTTTCTCATCTTCTTTAATATTCCATGTTGTTGATTCCCCAGGTATGCCCAAATCTTCTGCTCTGTGTGCATCATATGCTTCTTTAGGGTCAATGTCTTTTTCCATAACTTCTTTGCCCAGAACGGTTGGTTTTTGGTCACACACAGCAAAAGGTTGATCATCCAATTCTCTGAGCCTCTCTCTACTGGACATGGCGTACCTCTCTTCATCACTTTCATCCTCGGTCATATCTTTCTCTTCTTCCCAAAGGGGAACTTGACTTGGAGTTTGTTCTACAATGGCTTGTGAGGCACTTGTAGCCACCACTGCAAAATCTTCTTCCTGTATTTTTATGTGCTCTTTGTTCATTGTTTGATCTTTTGAAAGGTCTTTGGTAATCTCTGTAATAGCAGACTTTTGTGTTGTTTTGCTACTCTCTTCTGGTTCAGACGTATGTGGAACACCTGGTAAGGTTTCAGGAAAAAAGGCACTTGTTACTGTGCCTATGTCCGCTATAGATTCTGAGGGCAAAGAAGAACCAATGCTTGCAGGAGAAGTAAAGTCATTTTTTGTAATAGTCATCTGATCATCTTTAGATTCCAAAGGTGATGCTTCTATTGCAGGTTTCTGGGTCTCTGTGGCCTTTTCATCTAGTGTACTTTTCTTATGCAACTCTGTTGACAAAACTCTTTGCTCTTGAGGTGTGGAAGCCTTCTCTTCTTTCTTTTGCAGAGTGGCATCCAAAGTTTCTCCCAACCGAGATGGGAATGCCATCTCTTCTCCTGTGAGCTGTGGTTCTCTCATTTCTATAGTCTCTGTTTTTGCTGGCTGTGGAACTAAGGCATCTTGGACGGGGTGCTCACTGGGTTTACTTCCTTTCTCTTCTTCCTTGGTGCTCAAGGGTGTAGCTGCGAAAAGGCTCGTACCTTCCTGTCCATGGATTTCCATCTTCGAGGCTGAAAGTAAATCTGTAGTTGTTGCATTGGATTTTAGAACAGTTTACAGAAAGCATTTATAAAAGTAGTTTATAGCATAATGTGGCATGGCAAAGTCATAAAAATATGGCTACATGCAACTAGAAAAACTAATTAGAGATCTGTTTACTTTATTATTGTTTTACTCTCTCAGTGCACTATTAATAATCTTAGATTGATAAACCTAGCTGTATTTTGTTATATTTGTTAACAATTATTAGATTAAAAATAAATCCAACTTCACCTTAGAAAACTTTACCATGCAATGAAGTTGAGATAAGATTCTGGAATATAACAAATATGAATATACATACATGTGTGTATGTGTGAATGCATTTATGTGCTGTATTTAAAATTCAAAGTCCTATATCCATTTAATGACATTATTCCTTTTGTCTGACTCTGGCCAAATCATGGTACAACTGAAATGGATATATCAATCAACTTTTCACACAAATTGGGGAATGAGGGGACTGCTTTTTAAATATATTTTAAAAAATTCTAGTATCATAAAACTATTCTTGAAAAACACAAGATTATTATAGAATATTTATACCTACAACTGTTTCATACAAAATCACTGTACTGCAACTCTGAAACATTATCTGAGACTGAATATTTAACATTTAAAAATAATGGAATTCAATTATTAATCTTTGTGTATATTACACATTAACATTTATTGTATGACTGTTGCAGGCTTTGACAGTGACTCAGAAGAAGTGTTCCATACTTCTCTCAACCCCAAGGACAATACCTCACTGCTATTCATTCAAGCATGCATATCTTTTCTTGGACTTTCATGACACCTGAAGAAAATATAAATTAATTTTAATAAATCAAGTTCTTAAAGAAGTGCGTCTTTAAAAGTATTTATAGTAGTAACCACATCTTTTTGGGGGCTCAAATGGTATACTGAAAAAAGGCAACTCTGTTTTAATGAATAGGCATTGTATTTGCACTTGAGTGAGGTATAAAACAGTAATTCCAAATCATTTTTGAAGCAAACATAACCCTAATTTATATAATAGCACTTTTTCAAAACATTTTATGAAGTTCTTCCAAATCAATTATTGGGGCTCTGTATGTGTGTGTGTGTGTGTCTGTATGTATGTACAATACATACAGATACATACAGACACACACATCAGGGTGGAATAATGGCTCCCCTTTTATACATATTTAAAGACCAGATCTGACTTTGGCATTGAATTTTTAATTATTTCAGTAGGAACCATTTCAGCTCAGTATGCAGCAAAAAGCATATTTATTTTGAAAGAATTAAAAATGTGCACATTTCTCCAGAATTACTGGCAAGCCCAGGGATCAGTGAGGCATCTGAATTGGGCTGTAAAACATATAAATGTTAGTAGCATCCTTTTCAATGAACTTTTCCATTTGCAAAGCTGGTTAGGAAGTATGGGTTGTGAAATATATAGGAGTTATTGTCCAACACATCTAAGCAGCAAGATATTGGAAATGACTTTTCTAAAAGGAGAAAACTGGAGGAAAAACACAACCACAATTGGAAGTATTTCTTGTATTTCTAATGTAATCTTCTGCCCTTGATTTATTTCCCAGAGAAATTGCATTTTGCAACACTGGAATTCTTTAATGATTTTGTAACCTCCTTAGACTCAGGATAAAGAACTCCAATAATAAACAGCATTCTGAAAGCAGTGAAATAAAGCAGTTTAAAGCCACACAATATAATTCTTAGAATCAGTTTCACACTGGGAAATTAACTTCCCTATGCAGAATAGCCTCCTGGGTCAGAACTGAAAAAAATGTTTCTTCTAGCTGATGAACACCTGAGATAAATGGCTTGACAGAAAGCAAGGTCCAGTCCAGAATTCTGCCTCCAACAATGATTGTCTAGATACCTCCGGAAGTGTGATGATGAACCATGAACCATCTTTAAGTCTGGCAGTTTTGACTACTGTATTGTAATAGTCCTTGAACAATCTATCCTCAATGAACAAATTTAATTTTTAAAAATGCAGTTAGAATCAATGACTGTGAAAATGAAAATGGTGTGCTGTGTGAAGAATTATTGCTTCATCTGTATAGCAAAACCTATTAATTTCTGGGGATTTTATAAGGTGGTGGAGGAAACAGATCAGCTCCCTGATGAATCATAATGCCTATATTCCCAACAGTTATTTTTTTAAAAAAGATAGGCAGCTTCTTATCCCTCTGGAAGCTGAGCTTCAAAACAAAAATATATTGCTTCTGGTTGGAAAGGAAGTTTCTGCCTACTTTTTAGTCAGTGGCTGGACAGTTCTACAAAAGACTAAGAAAAGGCATACGTATATTGCCTGGAAAAAGAAAAACATTTTTGCTTGCTTTGTTTTGAATATTCCATAATGGGAAACAATTTCTACCTTAGAAAATTTTTTTTTAGAAATCTATGATTAAATAATAATAGATGGAATGCCTGAGCAAAGCATTCATAAAGAACTAATGCATTAAGTATGCTGGTGCAAATAAAGTACTCTTCCTTGAAGCAAAGCATTAACGTATAGTAGTTGCATCATTTGGGAAGCTGTCATGATTGCTTCAACAGGTGTCTCTAGTTCTCTGCACCTACATGTACATCTGTTAGGGCTGCTAGGGAAAAACAGCTGTGTAGGCATATGAAGGTAGAAACATCTAGGGTCAGCCTTCAATAAGAGGTTTCCAGGGGACACAGCTTCATGAGAGGTTTCCAGGGGACACAGCTGTACCAAAGGGCAGTGCTTTGCTTGCACTAATGTCTTTTCAAATATGTTCTTTCAAATGCTCTGCACAGGGCATTTTTGTAACCCCAAAACACATGGTAGGAAAAAAGCATTGGATCTTTATTATTTACATTTCCCATAGACTTCATTGCTTCCAAGATGAAAAATTCAGCATCCAAAATATCCCAGGATCAATCCCTGTCTCCTGCAGATAGAGCTGGGAAAGATTTGTAACTAAAAACCCAGAGAACTTGTGCCAGCTGGGCATTCTTCATGTTTGCCAATTCCTTTTTCCAAATTAAAATACATACATTAGATTGAGAGTGAGAGACAAGATGACATGTAGCAAAGTGTCAGTCTCCTATTTTAATTTTCAAGGTTCTGCTTGGCTTGTAATGACCCCAAAAGCTAGGCCTATGTTTGAATTACTTCAAGTGTTTTGTTAAATTCATCTCTCTCCCTCCCCCCTCCCTCCCCCTTTCTCTTTGTGTAAACACCCACCATAGTCTTACACAATGTTGTAAACATATGATAGTCACTGGATAGTCCAATTTTTTGTTATCCTATTTCCTATTTTTTATTATTATACCTTTCATTAAAGGTTGATTTTTTTCAGTGAACATTCTACTATACCTCATTCCAACCATTAATTCTTTCCTAGGAAAATTACAAACAATTTAGTCATATCAGTGAATGTGGCAAATTAGTTTTGGCTCAAAAATATTCTATTGAATGGGCTCATAAAGATAAACTAGTCTCTTTTCAAGTTTACCAAGTCTGCATGGGAATCTATCATCTTTGACAATTAATTTCAAATTGTCCTTTGATTTAAGGGAATAAATGAATTAACTAAATTCATTTAATGCAAATGAAAATGAATTTCATTCCTACACTTCCTCCCTGTCTTATCTAGTGACTCAGTAAAATAACTTACTTTCAATTATTTTATTGTATGTTTCATTAGATAAGTCTCTTTTGACACAAATGATGTGACGATTCATCAATGACTAGAATCTTTCATTTTTTTAAAAAAATGTTAACAGTAAACTAAGGGGTCAAATACCTATGGAGGGGAAATGTAAACAAGGAAAAGTCATGTGGAAGAAGAGACCATTAATCCCAAACTAAACTATCCTGATCACAAAATTCTCATTACTTGAGATTATGTTCCCTATCACAACTAGCTTGGTTTACCTGTTTGTTGATATAGTCAAGGGATGATGAATCCTTAGTGAAGTAAGAAGCAGCAAAGTTAATTCTGTAACAGTTGCAGCTGTTGTGATATATATTCAGACTTCAGCTATGAGAACCTTAACTAGACTTCCCACAAATATTCCTTGAATGAAAATTAGGTTTAACCAGTGCACAATTATTTGTTCAAGGTCTTGTGTTATTATATGCAGAGAAATGTGAGTATATATCTAGACCACATTTAATCTGGTTTATTAAGAATAAGCAATATAAGTCAATTAAAATTTATGAGCTTTATATTTAGTCCTTCACTATAATATCCAATGTGATTCATGTGAATTTTCTTCTCACACTGGGACTTCCACTCAGTTAAACAGCTGGAAAGAAGGATAAAACAGATGCAAACTCAAAATCCTGGCAATGGCAAACAAGTGTTATGGTGGGCTGCAATGAATGGTAAAGATATGATATAAGCAGCAATAGCCTTAGGGAAATTGAGGCAGAATGTATTGAAGCATAAGCAAAAGTAGATTGCACAGCACAAACAAACTTTACAAAGTAAGCATTTTACGCCATAGTCAGGGTTAATCAGTTTGCTTCTTGAAATGAAAAACAGATGAACCTCCGTACCAAAATGAAATGAAATATATATAAAGACACAAATATCAGCAATGTGACTGGCAAACACATCTGCAACGAGGAGGGACAAGGGATGGCATATCAGGTTGGCTGCACTGCAAATGGTATCATGAGTAGAAAACACTCCCTTAAAAAGTCAGGAATCTACTGCAGTGGTGGGAAACCATGTTATCATACAGCCTTTGGCTTGCCATGTGCACACTCTTCAAGCATAATAACAAGAGCATTAACCATGAGGACAAATCAATGGGAAGAAAAGCCAATGAGAGAATGGGGAGAAAACTGAAGAGCAGCTCCTATGCAGCCAAGACATGCAGGTCCCTAATGCAGGCATACCTTCCTCACCGGAGGAAGGTAGTTTTGCTTTTGAGGTTTCCTTTCCAATGAGGATTATATTTTCCTCATTGTGATCCACTTGATCTTCAGGAAGGGAATCCTGCTGGGCCTCTGAGAAACCCTCTGTTTGTTCCAAAGGCTCAGCAGGCTCACTCCTTTTCTCATACTTCTCATCAAGGGGAGCCTCAGGTTTGGGGTCATCAGCCATGGGACCTTTGACTGTTTCTTCTTCCTCTTCTTCTTCTTCTTTGGGGGAGCAGGAAGGAGAAGGAAAGTATGGAAAAATGAGGCAACAGCTTCAAGATTAACAGATATTATATGGTCTATACACATATTAAACATTTATATAGGGAAGCTTTACATTTATGTTTACCTTTTTCAAGTACTATAAAATTGCTTTGCACTACTTTTTTAAAAATGGCTTAATTTCTGTGGCTCACAATGCCTTAACATACTACTTTTTTACCTTAAAAAGTATAGTCTAAGTGTCCCAACAGCCAAACTACAATTTGTGGTCTTGCCCCTCTCTGTTTCTCTGCCTTTTTCTCTGATAAAGCTAGTTGTGATTTATGGTTACATCTAAATTTATTTAACTGTAGAGTTACTGATGATTCTAATTCATTTTTAGAATCAGACCAAAACTACTTGATCATTCTAGTTTAGAAGCTACCCAAGTTAAAATAACCTGGAACTATAGTATTCATTTTGTATTGGTAAATGGGGAAGAAACATTGCAGAACAGCCCCAAATGTTAAGAACATTTTGATACAATTAAGAGAATTAAACAAAGCATTTGTTTTCAAGCAAGAAAGACAGAACTGAAATGACTGTGGTTCCTGGTGGATATAGCTATTGAAAAAATATGGGTTCTAAAACTACATTTTAGAAATGAATGTAATCTTAGAACAAGCTAACACACGAAACAAGTTAGAATTCAAAACAGGACATCATCAGCTGTACCTGTTCTCGATATTTTCCACAAAGAAAATGATGAGGAATACTTCAAAAACCTATTGTGATGTGAGATGAAGGTAGGGAAGTCAGATACCTCTGTTTTTGCCCTACTGAGGTTCAAATGTTGTAAAAAAAATACAGTGGATGGGCCTTAGCAAGCCTGTGGTATTCTTTCAATCTTGTCATGGGCAATAAAGTAACAGAAGTAGGTTCTTCAGGCAAGATTTTAGATAATTAAGACCATTTTTGTATTATTGGATATTTCAACCCTCTTTTTTTAGGTGTGTGTGCTACAATTTACATGCAGTAATTGGCATTAAGATATAACCATATTTGTATTATAAACAATGTCCTTTATTTTTTTTCTATTTTTATTTTATTCTTTCCATATTTAATATAAAATATTGTTTTGGATTAGCTAGTCTTTTTACTGATAACCTTATTTGAATTGTATTCATATTTTCTGTTTTGTGTTACCTCTTTATTCTCATTTGTAGCTTTTAAGTAAATTGCAAAATTTATTTTAAAAAATAACAAGGAGATAAAATAGCATACATTTTTCTGTGAAATCTTCTTTAAAAATAGTATTTCATAGAGAGATTGCTTTATTTTCCTGACAAGTCCATTCTTGTCACATGAGATACAGGAGGAACTGAATGACATACTGTAGAGCAGGGGTGTCAAATTCACGTTGTCACGGTGGCATCACGTGACATATCGCGACTTTTTTCCCGCCGCTAAACCTTGTGTGGGCGTGGCTAGCATGTGATACATCCGGACTGAGGGCCGGGCATTTGACAGCCCTGACATAGAGGTAAGGCTAAATGCACATATGAGTAGAATCGTGCTAATGTTCTTTAGAAATATGCTATTGGGGATAACTTTTCAATTTTAACGAATGTTAGCTTTAGTTAAGAGGCTTAAAAAACTAATTTCAAACAAATGTTAAAAAAAGATTTTGCAGGACTTTTTTTTGAAGATTATTTGCAAGTATAAAGACATGGCCTTTGAAGAGCCTGCCTCTCTCTTTTTCTCTCACTTTCATATTCTTGAGGACTAAATAATGAAATGTTTGTTGCAACATCAGGACACAAAGCCTGCCCCTTTTGTACTTGCATTGTGATATCATATTTATATGTAAGAGGCAGAGTTTGCATTACGACATCATGATGCAAATTTTGCCTTTTTGACAAAATTCAGCAGGCATCTCTGAGTAATCCTCCAGCTTTGGGTCACCTGATCTATATAGTCAATTAATCAAACAAATGTATTAGCCAGGGTGCATTTTTTGTGAGATCAGTCATATGTAATATGATTTTCCATGGGAAAAATTCCTCTGTTCCTCTAGACTCTAGAGGCAACCTATGTTTGACTGGTAAGTTGGAGGAGAGAAAGATGTATGTCACAACCCTTCAGTCCCTAGATGAGGGAGAGTTGTTTGTCATGGCACAAGCAAGATTAGTTCTAGTCTAATGGAATAGGTATTGTTTTAAATGTTTCAGAATAACTGCAACTTATTAGCCTGAAAACAATGTATGGGATATTAAACTGTGACTCTGATTTCTATTGAAGTTTTAAAACCAGTCATCATTTGCTAATGAAATTTCTAGTATTTCAAGATCTTTAGCTGGACTCTACCTGAAGAAAACTATTATAAAAAATAATTGAATGCTTATTTTTAAGCCTCTGTATTACTGCGTGTTTGGTCTATGATACAAACATATAGCCTCCTAATATCAGCTATATGGGGAGAGAAGATAATTCAAGTTTTATACCTGCTTTAACCCTGTTGTCCATTATCTTTTGTTGAAATGATCACAAAGTGAATGGAAACTTTCAGCATACCTGTTCCATGAAAACATTTCACAGTAGTAAAATGGTGTTTTGGCATGAATTAAGTTTGTTCTGGCACTATCGTTATTAGGATAGTAGCTGAACAGCAAATATTTTACACAAAGGAATATTTAATTTAATTGCTGTTGGAGACTATTGAATTAAACAATTTAACAAAGCTAATTTCTGGTGGAGAGAAAACAATTAAAATGTCTTCTAGTTACAGTTAATATTTTTGAAAATGTAGCTCTTAACTTGCAACTCACCCTTTGATTTCAATTTTTTATTCAAAGACATATATGCTTAAAATAAAAGCTCCCTTTTTACTCAACTTATTTATTTCTCAGTTAGCCTCATGGAGTACATTAAAGACAAAAAGATAAATTGCCTGTGGATCTCTGTGCCTAACTCTGTTTGACTAAATGGATCAGCCACCATTCAAGAAATCTTGCCAACTGAAATCTCAACACAACAATGCCTATATTCAATTTAGTTTCATTAAAATTGTATTAGGTACCTTACTCCCCCCCAGCAGTACAAACATATCCACTCATAGATAGGTGAAGTAAGCTATGAAAGTAGAAAAGGGAAGCTATAGCTGCAGGCCCTGCTGAATTAGACCCAAAAGAGATCTGATTCATTCCCTCTCTTTCTTTTGAATTTGCTGCAGGAGTACCCACCCACTTTTGATAGGATAGCCACAAGATGAGTTACATTTGAATTGTAGAGGAAGAAAAAAGAAGCTGGGTCCAAATCTACATGGTTTTCGGATCCTAGATGTATCCCTCGGAGCCCTTCCAAAAATGGTCACTGCAGTGTAACTTTTAATGAGATCGATTTGGAAGACATGGGCAGTCATCTTATTATCAATACTAAACTGATATGTTTTTATTATATTTTAACTTAAACATCATTAAATTGTACATAATTTTCCTTCACTTTGCCCATATTTTCATTTCCTTATTACTGTATTTTTGCATGCATTTATTTTTTGCATATATGTTGCCTTGTGTCAACATAGTATATAAATCACATGCATCTCTAGACTTTTCTTAAAGCAATAGCAATGACAGCTTCACCTAATGTTTTTCTTATAACCATTTTCTGAGCTAAGTTGAACTGAGAGAAAATGCCCAAAGCAAAGTTATCCAGCAAGTTTTGAAACTGATCAAGGCTTGAACCTGGGTCTTTTCAGATGCAGTCTAACACCAGAGCCTTTACTTCCTGATGTTTTTTTGCCATGGTTCCACAGACATAGGAGAGTCCAGGATGCCACTAAAAGTCCATTTTGATTTCTGGCCTGGGAAAAAGAGTGTCTTATAGCTATTAATTCTTGACTCCAAATGTGGTTTTTCAACTCTACTCTGCACAAACAAGTGAAAAGGCAGGCATTACCATTTGCATCCCACTGAAATGAATGCTGCCCACTAGTCACATACTGTGGATTGCTACCTGAAAGGCCTATCCAATGCTGGTGAGCTAAGTAAATGGGATGTTTACAAATCCTCTAGGTGGCTACCATATGTGGTTCTGACAACTGTTCCCAATTTTCCATGCCTTGTTTTGCTTATTTTGTTACTTAATATCAATGCAATGGCTTCACATTAGGTGACTGTCCTTGAATGGACCAATAGACCACCCTGTCCTTGAATGGCTGGGTGGACTGGACATTAACATTTGAACCACTGTATTTGCCATATGCTAAATAAATAAAGGTGACTGTAATTTATTCATTTAGTAAATAAACAAGGATTCTTTAAAAAAAGATAAAGATAGATGAAATGTATTAAATGAATTTAAAACATGAAGTATGGTTAAGTTTTAATTTTTGATTGGGAGCAACTCAAGAGTGGTGGAAAGAGAGGCATACTGTGAACTAACCCAGGCCATATAAGTAAACCTGTATCAATATCTGGGTTGCTTGACTGGTTACTGGGAGGCCAGCAGTTGAGCATGGCTCATTACTGGTACATGCCTTTGAATCTTTTTTCTCCAGTTCAGAGATTTAAACAGGAAGGCCTGCCAAGTAGAGACATGATATTTCTTTGGACTATTGCAATAAATTAAAACAGTATGTTGCCTCACTTTCTACCACAACTACAGAACTCTTTTCAATTGTACAATGGTATTCCTGCAATTGCAGGAATCCATTTTCGTCCATATATATCTAGAAAATCACTTTATTTTACTTATATTCAAATTCCTATCTAAGGTTTTGTATTGGTATGAATTATTCCTTAATTGGAAAAATGTGCAGCTCTGAAAGTGTTAATTAGCAGTGCGTATTGGCTCCTATGCTACTACATTGATATCCTGAAGTGCACATGCCGAAAGTTAAAGACAAACATGCAAACATCTTGTTTTATGCATGTCAGATATTGCCTACGTATGATGCCCCAGGCACCAGAAGGGGTTAAGTCTTCTAAGTCTACAGACATCCCATGTGACTGTATAAACCAATGAACTCCCTTATTGGAATCATACCCACAAATCAATTGGATATCTTCCCTAATTTCTTCCCATCCATCTCAGCAAGACAGCAGTGAACTTCTCTCCCTCTCAACCTCTGAGCCATACAGTCAGGGTAATAAATGCAGCAGGACACCCTGTTCATTATTGTATATTTGTAAATAATAAAATAACTTTTAAACCTGAAACTGTATGGCCTAAATAACTTCCGCATAGACTGAATGAGCACGACCATCAGTATATATCTGACAAATGGTAGCAGACGATGGAGAATTATTGCTCAGGTCTATGAATTTTTGTAATTTTTTTTAAAAATCATAGAACGTTTTACCTAACATGGAATCCTTGAACCTGAACGAATTATCTTTACAAGAGATTGATGCATTAACCGTATCCTTAACAAAACAGCACCAATCATTAACCAAAAGACTAAAAAAACTTTCTATTGAAGCTACACTGCAAGTACAAACCTCTTTACAAAAGGACCCAACTTTTTTTCCTTCTCTTCACTCGAACACCGAAAGACCAGACCCACGCTTACAACCACCTTGCTTCGATCTCCATTCTACTCCACCTCATGACTCTCATCAAGGACTTCAACCTTCTGAATCCCTTGTATGTTCCAACCCTCCAACTTCAGACCAATTTTTATTTTCTCAAGCTTCTCCAAAACAGCATTTATATCAAGCTTTACATGCGACAGGCCTGCTAAATGCAGGCTGGACTCCTCAAAGAACTCTTGAACTGTTAAACACCCTTTCAACCTCACCAGACCTGGTAAGCGACAATTTTTTGCTCCAACCCACAGATTCCCAGACTGAACTTTTAAACACCCATTTTATTACAAATCCTCCCTCTCCACCTACTGACTTTATTGCTTCCAAAATGGCTTCCACCTTCCCCGAAAGCATGGCTTCAAAAATGGCTGACAAAATGGCCGCCCCCATACCCCACCATGCGGTCCCCAAAATGGCCGACAATTTATATGACCACACTTTAAACAAAATGATGTCTACCACTTCAGACCACAAGGTCTCAACCAACCCCCTTACCCCCATACATCCTCCTACCCACCCCACAACTGGAGATATTCAGACTGATTCCCTATCTTCTTCATCCAGAGCACCGAGTTCGAATCCTCCCAATTTCTTTTCCAATTTTCAGAACTTTTCTATTTTTGCTGCCGCTGCAGACCTCCCCATCTACACCGCTGCAGCTGTAGCAGCTGCAAATATTTCTACTGATACCAATATTGTTTCCAATGTAAAAAGATCTTTCTTAGTTTTTGCAGCTGCCGCCTCGCTCCCCCCCCTCATCGCCGAAGATGCCGCCACCGCTGCTGCTGCTGCCGCCTCCAACATCACCGATGCCCCGTCCAAACAACAAATTCACACGATTTTTGCAGCCTTTGCATCAAAAGCCAACCTACCTTCTACTGCAGCCGACGCTGTCGCAGCAGCTCTTCCGAATCAAACTACAACCACCATCTCCATTATTCCTCCTATCGTTGAATCACCTACAACATCTTCTCTCACACCAAACGACTCCAATCAACAATCCAACGTTCAATTACCTATCTCTGCTAACAGTAACTCATTTCAGCCTTCTATTACTGTACACTGTAATGATTTAAATATTGAAACTAATAATTCCTTGTCTTTATGTACTAATGTAAATTTATCTTTAGAACTTGAAACTGTTTTGCAACATTTTAAACAACATGGCCCATTACCTTTATCACCAAACTTCAAAAAATTACAAACCTCAGGTAATAATTTCCCTACTTGGGAACATGAAACTCATTTACATCTTTTAAGAGAAGGCACATTCCTTATTATTGAATCTCCCCCTAACAAACCTTGGTCATCTGACTTAACTTTTCTTCACAATAGTGTTTATGCCACTCTTATGTCAACTTTAGAAAGTGATATTGTTCATTCTATACCTACAGGTTTTACTGCACAAGAAGTATGGCAATACCTACAAAAACATTACAACACACCCTCGCCTGCAACTATCGCTACTCTTGCCGGTGACTTTTATAGCACCATATATAAACCAGGCACATCTATGGCCAAACATCTTTTCCACCTCGAATCCATGCGAAAACAACTGATTCAACACAATCATCCTGTACCTGAAACTGCCATGATTGGTATCATTTTTAATTCTATTAAACACTTTCCTGGTTGGTCAGGATTCATAAATAGTCTCCACTCCCTACCCACCCACATGTACACCGTCGCTGAAATCAAATCCAAATTAATAGATGAAGATAGGAGACGATCTAATGCTTATAAACATACATCTGAACCTCTCTATGATAGAAGACTCTACCATACTGATAGATACCTTACTTCTTTTGACCACCCCTTTTATTCTAAACATGATTCCCATCCTTCACATTCTTCACACAAACCCTTCTGCCAAAACTGGCAGAACCACCCCTCTCAATATCAAAATAATTTTAATTATTGTAACTATAGAGGACGTTATCATGCCCTACACCAAGATAGGGAACATAAGTTTATTTCATAGATCTTTCTGCTCTTGTGAAATCAATGTTCTGAATATTATTAAGATTAAGATTAATATAGTCATATATGGAAAGAGGCTGCAGATATAATTGATGTCTGGAAAGAGAACACATATGCCAAGTTAAATTTTATCTGCATCAAAATGCTGTCTTTTCAAAATAGGTTCCTGGCTTCTGCATTTTAAGAGGAGTTCACTAAAGACTACAACCAGCACTAGTTCAGTAATGCAATTCATTAACCAGAGTTATCCACAATTCCAGTTAACAAGATTTATAAATGCTAAAATAGTTCTGATGATAACATATGGTACAGAACTATGAGGACCCATCAATGTTCCCTTGTTGAAATGAAATCAATCCTCTCCTCAGAAATGCATCTTGAGGCTATATAAATCCACTCCAACCTCTGCTTCTGAGGCCAAGCTGGGAATATCTTTCATACAAAATCACCTTATGATCAAAGTATTTCACTACAGGCAGAAGTTCTTATCAGTGAATTCAGACTCATTTACCAAGTTGTGCTTTGAAGAGTAGGTTTTAACAAGTCTCCTTGTACTTGGGCTGCTCAGTTTACAAATACTATTTCTAGGTATTGTTCTCTCTAATCTCTAGTTCAAGCAGGCCAAGAAAAAAAAGCTTCAGACAAATGCTTCTAAAGGTCACTGTGTAAGATAACATTGCATTTCTTAAATTTGTTAAGTCTATGAAATGGCTGGCACAATATAATAAAAGTAATGAGCAATTCATATGCCACAACATTGTAGAAGAATTTTTTTCCAGAGCACATTTCTAACAGCTTGATTCCATGGTAAGATATGGGAGGTTTCACAGAAAGATTGTATATAGATGGCACTTCAGCTACTGAAGATATACAATATCTTATTTGACTGTTACCTAGACTCTGAAACAAGGCCTGATGTAAGCACCTATTTTAAAATTTAAGAAATATTGAAACAATCAAAATCACTATCATATTTCTTCCAAAGAATGAACATGCATATTACCAGCAAGACTTCCTCTTTCATATCAAAGACTATCCAAATGATAAAACATTTAGAATAGATTGGTGTATTGAAATTCTATGAATGTATTAATTTTTCTTTACTGTGATTTTATATCTCCTATTCCTTTTTTACTATGTTTTCTTGCCCACTGATGTGGTCACATGACTAAACAATAAAATTAATTTGGAGATCTGGGGATCATTTACTGTATTGATCAGGCAAGGTTATCAAGGTTATCTTAAAGCAGAGCACTAGACAGCAATCCAGATTGAGCGTCTTCCATATTCCTTTGCTCCGATCCAGTGACTGCTGAAATTTTCATAGCTGAGATAGGACAGATTTCACCTTCAGAGTTTCAGCAACATAAATCTTTTTCCCCAAATGTAAGTTGTTCAAATGATATCTTAGTTGACTTACATGGAGAGGAACATTTTTGTCAGAAATTGACAGTAATTAGGGGAAATCCATCCCATATCAAACAGCAGCAATTTTGGTGATGATGAGTAATCTATTGTATTTATTGACTTAAATTGGAATGGAAAAAAAAATTCTATAGTCAAAATTCCAACAATCTTTCTGGTTTAGGGTTGAGAAAAAGGTGAAATATTTGGGGGTTATGTTAACAAACACAAATACAAAACTGTTCCAAAACAATTATGTACCTCTCTGGAATGACATTTAAAAAGATCTATTAAGATGGGATAAATTGCAGTTATCACTATTGGGCAGAATCTCTGTAATTAAGATGAATGTCTTACCAAAGATGCTCTTTTGGTTTCAGACACTACCAATACTTGCATTTATTCCATTTAAACAATGGCAGAAGGATATCTCTAAGTTTATATAGCAAGGGGGGAAAACCCCAAGAATTAGACACAGACTACTACAAGATGCTAAGGAAAGAGGGGGTCTGGGTCTACCAGATTTGAAATTGTATTTTGATGCCTGCTGTTTGGTCTCGTTAAAAAAATAGGTGAACCTTCAGAATAAGAGGCTACTGGACTTAGAAGGTCATGAATTAAGATTTGGTTGGCATGGTTATTTATGGTATGACAAAGTTAAAGTAAATGTTGACTTCAACAACCATTTTGTCAGATATGAGAGTTTGGAATACATATAAAACATGTTTTTCCACAAAGGTGCCTCTTTGAGTTTTATCACAGGAAGCTTTTTTTAGAAAAGAAATTGTAACAAGGCCGAATTGATGGACTTACGGTAAAATAATATCTTTCAACTTAGGAGACCCTACCCTCAAATCTAAGGAGGAACTAGAATCAGAAGGTCATGTTTGTCATTGGTTTGCATATTTACAACTGAAAGGAAGATTTAAATCAGATAAAAAGAATCATGGATTTAACTTTGTTAAAAATTACCTGGAAACTCTACTGCATGGTGGTGATGAACATAGAATTACTAACGTCTATACATTCTTATTTAATTTAAATCTGGAAAATGAACAAGTAAAGCATTGTATGATTCAGTGGGCAAGAATTTTGGATATAACATAATGCTTGAACAATAGGAGAATATAGGGAATAAAGGTTTAAAGTTTATATTAACCCATAATTTAAAAGAAAATTTCTATAAGATGATGTATCATTGGTATTTAACTCCAGATAAATTGTCAAGAATGTATAAAGGTACTTCAAATGAATGTTGGAAATGTAAATGTAAGGAAGGGAATTGGAGTAGGATTCATTGAAGATGGCATTTAATTTCGTTATACGAGGTGCAATGATAATAAAGTAAACTAAATTAAACATAGCTTAATACAGAAAATTCTTAAAGTGAATATAGAAAGAAAACCAGATACTTTTCTTTTGAGTTTACAAGACTTGGAAAAAAAGTTCAGAACCCCGATGTTATATATGTTGACAGCAGCAAGACCACTCTATGCACAGAAATGGAAGGTCACCTCGATCCCCACAATGGATGAATGGCTACAAAAACTGATGGAGTTAGCAGAGATGGCTAAATTGACTGCTCTGATCAAAGAAAAAAAATACAAATACTTTCATTTCTACTTGGAAACCACTTCTGGACTTTGTGCTTAAAGTGAAAAAAAATGAAACTTTGATTTGGATTTTATCGATTAGATATATTTGTTGTTATAGAAATGGCTAGTTTATATGATTAAAAAAAGTAAAAAGTTGAGGATAGATGTTAATGTCTTATTTTACTGCACCAAAGGAATTGGAAATCAATGACTGTTTTTTCTTTTCCTCTTGCTTTCCCCCACTATTCATTTCCCTTTTTCCTTCCCTAATATTTATTTTTGTATTCTCTTTGTATGTCACATTATAAATTAATAAAAAACTATATATATAAAATTCCAACAAAATCTCAATGACCTTTTATGTTGTTTTTTACAGGCAATAACAATAGCACTTAGACTGATACCGCTTCACAGTGCTTTACAGCCCTCTCTAAGTGGTTTACAGAGTCAGCATATTGCCCCCCACAATCTGGGTCCTCATTTTACCCACCTCGGAAGAATGGAAGCTGAATCAACCTTGAGCCGGTGAGACTCGAACTCCTGGCAATCAGCAGAATTAGCCTGCAATACTGCATTCTAACCACTGTGCCACCATCGACAGGCAAGGATCCCAACTCCACACAGCTACCATATTCAAGCCACTGGAACTTCCAGCCCTTCAGCTGATTTCTTTTAAGGGAGATAGATTGTCTCTGATACTTTTACAAGAGTTTCCAAATCTTAAAGATTGCTTGCTTTCTTCCTCTGTTTGTTGGAAATAAATTTATCTTTCAGCATTACTACTGTGAGGACTAGGTTACATGGACATTAACAACCACTTACATAACTCAAACTCTACAATTTAATCTATTTGGCTGAAATTTGGGCACAGCTACCAACAAGCAATTGCTGTTCTATACAGCAGGACTTCCTTCTGCATGTACTAGTAGAATTAATAAAAGTGCTCATGCTGATTTTTTATTTTTTACTTTGAATTTTCTGAAAATGGCTCAATATATATTCAAAATTGAAAGAATTGACAAATGTATAGACTGCTTTCTTGCAACTTGTGATAGAGAATGGGTATGATCTTAAAACACAGTCTGAATAAATATATTTGAATTATACCATTGGCTCCATGGTTCCTAACAAATATTCTTACTTTGTACTTAATTTCTACAAGCAGAATTTTCACTATTACAGATATAGATATTTTTAAAAACAGAAATAACGAATTCAAGTTACCAGTTGGAACCTTAAGAACAACTTGATCTACTGAGTCACAGTGACCCAGGAATATTTCATTTTTTAAAAACTGAGTAAACTACAGTTAAATACATTTGGCATTTGAGAGCCTTAAAACGCTTGGAAATTAATCAGCTCTAGGGTTATACCAACTTAAATTAATGGAAAAGCAACAGCACTTTTCAAAGCCAATTTTATGGTCACAGTTGAAGTTTCCTCTGAATGCAGACCAATATGGCAGTTTGTATAAAATGTCAAGAAAAAGAAGGTCTCTTCCTATGAGCCAAGAGAGTAATTTAGATAGTATTTTATCATAAGAAACTGAGCCAATGGAAATTATGTAATAATTTAAGTGTACATGGGAATAATAGTAGAGAAAAGGTCATTCATTTCCATGTTAGCTAATTGAGTAACGTGTTTTTCCAACCTGGTTATATTTAATATATTCAATACACACTTGGTTCTCTTTTGGACCATTTCGGGGAGCTGCAAGAAAGATAATTTAGTGATAACTGAAATGACGTTCAACAGCATCCACCCTCATTTTAAAGGTAAAATAATAATAGAAATAGAAATGACTATCAATTAATAGTTCTATTTTAGCAATATCAGTGGCAATATATATTTAAAGATATTTAAAGATATATTTGCATATCATTGAAGTATTACCTAATGCAATAATTCTTTACCTCATTAAACACTGCTTGACATGACAAAACTCAAATTTTGCATCCTACCTTATACACAGAACTAATAATGATATTGCTTAGAAGATGTTTTTAAAAACTTATTTCTTTTTTAAAAAAAGACAACGAAGATATAGATTAATCCCTATAGGTATGAAAGTATCCAATTACAAGTTTCTGTTAAAAGAAATATGAATGAAGCAAAATTAGTCATATTAATTTCATATAATTCATTCAAATTAATGGTTTAAAATATATAACTGATGAAATCACAAAAATAAAATAAATAAAATGATAGTAATAAACATGATTAAAAACATGGATAAAAATTCTACAAATGATAGGGTAGGTTGTTAATAGAATTATTTAATATAACTAATTGTATATCCTATTGTATTCTATTGCCAAACTCACCTTCTGAAATGCAGATTTGCCCATAGTCTAAAACAAATGTAATGATTATTTTAACTTGCATTTTTAAAAAAATGAATATTGCTTCTATGGAGTAAAAAAATTATTATGGAAACAATTAAATGGAATATGTCTTTAGGCAACCTGGCACTTCATGTGAAGCTGCTTTAACACAAGCATCCATTTCTTCTTTTCTATTGTTATAGTTAAATTTGGTCTTAAGGAAAACTGATCTTAACAAAAATCTTTGTTTGTGACTGTAGTGTATAATTCCCTTTGAATTACTTTAATTTCAAGTGTTCATATTTCAAAAGGTAAAACAACTCAATCCCAAAGTGCTTAAAATTGGTTATGAAATCCCTTTTAAATCATGCAAATGGCTGAAAAATGTCTATAGAGTACTGGTAGTTTCATCCTAGATTTATTTTGCAATCCCCTGAGAAAACTAGCACTTATGGAAATAGAAAATGTAGCAAATGTTTATAAGTTTGGCCTGGATGTTCAGTGTTTTAAAAAATATTTTCAAACATCATTAGGGCAGTTTCTTTTCCTGCATGTAATATTACATATGTTCTCTCAGTCTTTCTGCATATTTAAATTGCTGAATTCTAAGACTACAACCTCTTTAATACCTTAAAGCAAAAGTTCTCAAACTTTATGATATTGTAAAAATGATAATTGTAGTTATGTGCCTCATTCATGAGTACAACTAATGATTTCATTGGGTTTAGGATTAGATAATTAAGAAGTGTACTACTTATTAAAAATTATTACAATCTTACTAACAACTAAACACTTATCACTTACCTAGATTTATTAAAATAAACTTCACTGCATTTTCTGAGGCTAATTTCATCAGCATTACTGGCAAAGTAATCATCTTTAGTTTTCTTCTTACCACTTAACAAGCCTTTTCCATTTGAAAGCCTACAAATGTTAATTAATGGATAAAAATACTGACCCTTCCTAATATATGCACTTCCACAGATATTCAAAAGTCTTCAGATTTAGTCCCACACCAGAAGTGAGTGGCTGTCAGTAAACCAGCTAGAAATCACAGTGCTTCTGTAACTAAGAATGATTTTGATAAGACAACCAAACCAGTGGAACAAGTTGCAATGGTGCTCCCCTTGTCCTTGCAAAACATAACCAGTTCTTTAAAATCCTATAGTCCCCACCTATGTTGTTGCAAGCCCACAATTTGAGAACTTGAGGCTGAAACAGAAATAACAGTTTCATCATAATCTCACATTTTAAATTTACAAAGCAAGCTTTGCTCCAGTGGACTGCCCTACAAGATAGACCAGCCTAAGAAACCAAAGCCATATAGGTCAGGATTATTTTTTATTGTAACACTTATAATAACTGAATATTGCAAGTATGACTGTGCTTCTCCTCCCTCACTTTATCTTTCTGAGAATTAGTAAAGGGCCTGTCTGAGACATTTATTCAAACTAATTTCTTGACCTGGTGTCAAGACCCGCTTATCCAATTGTTGCCTTGCTAGTGGCTCTTCCTTTTGCACTTCACGGTCATTCCTTATGCCCACCACATGGACTTAGACACAGAAATAAATTAGCTTATGAATGTACAAAAGGGAAAAGGAGTTGCAATATTATTTGAAGAAATGTTGATCCCAAATGAAATATAAAAATAGAAGATAATTTAATTTGCCAACTTCTTTCTCCATGACACTCCTGTGTCTATAAGTTCCTTATAAACGTATCTTCACAGAATAAGTGCAAATACAGTAAAGCAAATAAAATTCTGTTTTTCTTCTTTATATATAAACTCGGAACAAATAGAATATTTCAAAATCTAATGAGTTTTTCAGTTTTAGTACACCAGACAAGTTTTGTATTTAAAAAATAGACCTGAAACAAGTTGGAAAGGAAGAATTTCAGTGTAGAATATTTTTAGCAATATGGTAATAAAGGGCTAGAAAAACACTTTACCTACTTAAGTATCAAATTCATCTGTCAAAAATTCTAGAAATATAAGCATTCTTATAGCTAAAATAGAACCTTAGCATCCTCTTCAGCTAGATAGCCTGTGTCTTAATGAAGCTTGCCTGGCTCAGATGTTGAAAGAATGATTTTGTTAGTAAAAAGCATAGAACAGCCCATTTTAAAGAACATTATTCACCACAGGATCGGTATGAATACATCTAATGAACTTTTTTCTGTTTGAAATGTGAAAGCTAGCATGGCCTTACAATATTCATAGGATAAAAAGAAAATTCACATAGTTCATACTCATTTATATTTCTTAAATATATAGATGCATGTACACACATACACACACGTGTATGTATGTATGTATATCAACATACAAATTTAAATTAAGTCTGCATTGCTATATGCTTTTGGTTATTTTTGAAACCCCACCTATTCAATCTGTAAGTTAAGACTTAAAGAATCTTCCTCCTACCTCTCTTTCTCTTTCACAGGGTGCCTGGATTTCTCCTCTTAAAAATGCACCTACGTTGTGAATGCAACCCAAGGAAATTCTTACCTTCTTCCAGGGTTCCGGTCTGCTCTGACGCAGGTGATGGGGGTGGAGAAGGAGGCAGGTTAGCTGTTTCTTCAACTGCTAATGATTGAACAAGAGAAAGAAAAGACATCTATTAATTAATCTGAAACCAAAATACACTATTGGAGTCAAACTCCATTGTTTCAGTCTGCATCCAATAAATTGAATCTCACGAGTTCAAGTGAATCTCAGGAGTTTTTAATGTTGTACAACTCAAGTATCCACTCAATTCAAATGAGGGGACATTAAAACTTATGCATTTATAAACAAGTACAAATGTTGCTATATACTGTAAGAGGCAGAGGATATTGGGGTGTTTGGTTGACATGCCAACTCTTTGGATAAGTAACATTGTAGCTCTCAGATGACAATAAAACTCTGATTTGTAAACCTAAAAAGAAAAAAAAATCAAGCAATACTTGATTATAAAATTTGGAGGGGTTTTACAGCAGGGTCCAATCCAGTGGTGGGATTCAGCCAGTTTGCACCACTTCGGGAGAACGGGTTATTAACTTTCTGAGCAGTTTGGCAAACTGGTTGTTGGAGGAAATCATTAGGGCAGAGAACCGGTTGTTAAATTACTTGAATCCCACCACTGGTCCAATCACATGTAAAATTCACATGTGAATTTGAGAAATCAGTACTGTAATTTATTTCTTTCATATATCATTACAATTTAAACAAAATTTTTCTGGCATCATCTTCATTTCTTATGTAATTGCCAGCTAATTTTTTTTATAACCAGAGTAAAAATCATGATGCTAGCCTCCTATTAATCATCTATTGGTGGTAGATGACATGCTGTTTGTGGCACAAGAGCAAAAGAGTGGCTTCAACAGAAATCAGTGCTAAATATACCCAAGTAATATTTCCTAGGCTTTCTCTTGAAATACTAGGCAACAACCAGGTAAATGTAAGCATCTGTTTGACCAGTTTACATCATTAGAGAATAAACCACTTTTAAACAGGATTTAAAATAATGTATTTTAAAGTCTTTTCAGTCTTATTTATAGTTCCTATAATATAGGAATAGTAGCAACATTCATAGATCTGTGATGTATATAGCTATGGGTAAGATAAGTAGATTAAAGCTGAATCCATGGGAAAATGAAATTCATATTATGTTCATAAATGATTATTCTTGTTAGCACCTTAGACAGACAGAGGCAGAGAAAGACAGAGAGAGAGATTAAACATGTGCTTAAGTTTCAGCATAAAATGAATTGAGTGTGCTTTCTGCTCACAGAAAATATATTTGTTCCTAAAAGCAGACACCCATTTTAATTGATTTCTGTTCTACTTTCTATTTCTCTTAATATTTACAGCAAGCCCCCAACTCTCAGGAACAGTTTTTCTTTTAAACCCGCAGAGGTTTGTACAACTGATTAAAATTTGGCAGTCTATCTATTTATGCATGTGCATGGATATGTGTAATTGAACAACCTTATTTATATCAGACTCAACCCTTCCAAGACTGAGTGGCTGTGGCTTCCGGCATCCCGATATAGTCAGCTGGTGCCATCGCTGACTATTGGGGGTGAATCTCTGCCCCCCACAGAGAGGGCTCGCAATCTGGGTGTCCTCCTGGACGCACGGCTGTCTTTAGAAGAGCATATGATGGCCGTGGCCAGGGGGGCTTTTTATCAGGTTTGCCTGATTCGCCAGTTGCATCCCTTTCTGTACTGGGATGCCTTGCGCACGGTCACTCACGCCCTTGTCACCTCCTGGCTGGACTACTGTAATGCTCTCTACATGGGGCTCCCCTTGAAGAGCACACGGAGGCTCCAACTGGTCCAGAATGCGGCTGCGCGGGTGGCTATGGGCGCAACTCATTGTGCCCACCTGACACCCCTCCTGCGTGAGCTGCACTGGCTCCCAGTGGTCTTCCGGGTGCGATTCAAGGTGTTCGTTACCACCTTTAAAGCGCTCCATGGCATAGGGCAGTGATGGCTAACCTTTTTGCCATCACGTGCCAAAAGCAGGAGGAGCGCGGTGGGGTCACACGCACGCGTGCCCACATCCATAATTCTATGCGCTCTGCCCCACCCCGTGCTCCCCCCACTTTTGGCATGCGATGGCATGGTGGGCCCGGTAGGCCCGTTTTTTGCTCTCCCCAGGCTCCAGAGCCTTTCTAGGAGCCTGGGGAGGGCAAAAATGGCCTTCCCCACATCCCCAGAGGCCCTCCGGAGGCGGGAAACAGTGTGTTTCCTGACTTCTGGTGGGCCCAGAAGGCCCGGAAATCAGCTGGTTGGTGCACACATGCGTGCCGGAGCTGAGCTCGCGCGCCCACCGATATGGCTTCGCGTGCCACCTGTGGCACCCGTGCCATAGGTTCGCCATCACAGGCATAGGGCCCCAGTACCTTCGAGACCGACTTCTGCCACCAATAGCCTCCCACCGGCCAGTCTGCTCCCACAGAGAGGGTCTCCTCAGGGTGCCATCGGCCAAGTTATGTTGGCTGGCGACACCCAGGAGGAGGGCCTTCTCTGTGGGAGCCCCTGCCCTGTGGAATGAACTGCCCCCGGAAATGCGTAAGATCTCTGACCTCCGTGTATTTCGCTGTGCCCTCAAGACCCTGTTGTTCCGCCAGGCCGGGCTATCAATGTAATGATTTTAAATTGGGGTTTAAAATTTTTGGGGTTTTAAATCTGAGCCGAAATTATTTAATAATTTTAATTATTTTTAATTGATGTTTGTCTTTGTGCTTTTAATAGACTGTACACCACCCCGAGTCCTTTGGGAGAAGGGCGGTATAGAAATAAAATAATAATAATAATAATAAT